>CAMZMU010000042.1:47325309-47478910 GCA_947311845.1 Poa pratensis | reverse complement strand
TAGTAGACATCATACTCTAACGATGACAACCCGACAGGCAGCTGACTTGTGGAGATCCTTAGATGCGTAGAAGTCGCCATATTCCTGCTCGGCGTAGTGCTCCTCCTCGTAGTCTGGCTAGTCAATAGCCAGGGACGAAACCAATATGAGTACATTTGAATGTACTCGCAAACTACCCCAACATGAGTATGCACTAGATTGACTTAAAGGACCACTTTATTTATTTAAACATCTCTATATCTTATTGAAAAAGGTAAAAGAGTTTATAACCACTTGAAATCACCATTTTATTGTTCTCCAAAACTTCTCCTTTTTCCGACCATAGCCCTCATGGTCCACTTTCATCCAACCACCTCATACCGATCCGTTGGTATAGGTGTAGAATATTCTCCACTTCATTTTCTTTTTAAAACTCAAAGTCTTTTAAAAACTTGCACAAGGTCTTAGACAGTCTCCAATTGTCCATATCCGACTCGGCTATTCGAAAGTTTTAACACTCTGCGATGCACATGCTTTTAGCCCACATCCATCCGGCACTCATCGTGTCTGCCACGTCTCGCCATACCAGGTGTATGCGAAGTAAGCCGCGGCCATAGCCTCTTATTTGCTCATGCTAGTACAGGATCCTTCCCATATGACACTTTTCCAACACCCAGTCCAGTTTCCCGTCAGAAACCCTAAGTGTGAGGACTCATAGTTTTGTCCGCGGTTTATGGTGAACCTTCTATCCTCCCCACCAACTTGTGAGGACCCGGGTCAGGGGTAGGTCCTCGACCATCCCTCATGCATAACGGAGTCATCTCCGTCGATGAGGTATCCCATACTAATAAGCAAACTACATACTAGCCTTTTCCCATATATGGTAAATGTGGTCGCACAGGGTAGATGGTCGTCATAGTACTAGGACACTGTGCATTTTCATAAACATCACCATTTTTTTCCACTTCTCCATTCCAACACCGACATCTCGTATTTCATAAACTCATAAGTAATTGCAAAGGAGTTTTGAATAAACCATATGTTTTTCCCATCCTATAATTTGATATAACTATCTATATTTCTACATATGGCAAAATAATTTCCAATACTTTTGAAATGGGTTTTTATAAATCTGCTTTGAGAGTAAAACATGTTATGAAAGTATATGCATATGTTGTAGTGCAAGCTCAGAGAATAGCTTGCCTTGCTTGGCAAAGTATCTGCTCTTGTTCTTCAATTTCAGCAAACTCTCCTTCCTCGATATATCCGACAACGTTCTCGTCTAAATAATAAACAAACAATGCAAACAATCACTAAGCTATACAAGCAATCATCTCAACACAACAACCATAACATCACACATAGCTACTCACACATCAAACCATACAATTTGGTTTCAAAATAATTGAATTAACATCATTGTTTATGTCAAAATTATGGCAGAAACTTTGTTGAACATGTTTAATTCAATAACTTGAGTTCTGTTGGTCACAAAAAAACAAACTAAAATTCATGGAAAGCTACTGATGTTAAAGACAACACAATTTGATTTGGTTCAATTGAGTTACTAAACTCCCTACACATTGTTTGAATCCAGAAGCTTAAAAACCAAGTTTTGCTACCATTTAAATTCTATTGCTTCAAAAATTAAATCCTTTAGGGGTGACTAAACATGACTAAATGTGACCTAACAAAATTCCTAATTCATTTGGGTTAACCATTTAACATAATTAAATGTTTGAGTGCAGAGGTGTTTAAATTTCAACTTAATACTTAACAAATACTACTGCACAATTAATTCTACCAAAATTAGGGAAGCTAATACATGGCAGTACTAAGCTAGCAAAAATTGGTTTGGAATTATTTGGACTAACAGAGTATCAGAAACAAACAAGTTTAGATTTAAACCTTCTGTAGTATTTTAATAATACTTTTTAACTATTTATTTAAATGACATGAGACCAATTAGGTTGGTTAAACAATTTCATAAGCTTTCCAGAACAATTGAGTTTGATTTATTTGGATTCCTAAATCTCGAGATATTGAATTTCAAAGTTGGATCCAGTACTGATTTCACAGAGAGATTTAAATTCGAAAAGTTTACTATTCTGGATAATGCTGAGAATCTGACGGGTGGGGTCCACTCGTCAGCGACTCAGCGAACGCGGGGAAATGATTAAAATGCTGACGGGTGGGGTCAGCCCGTCAGCGGCTGGCTACAGCGAAGCGTTACGCTGCCGTTGGATTTAGATCCAACGGCCCGTGTTCAAAGGCAACGGCGACGACCATTTCTGGGCGACGGCGAGGTGGACGGAAACCTCACCTAGAGGGCACGGCAGACGGCGGTGATGACGTGAATCGACGGCGGAGGCTCGGGGAAGGTCGTGGCGCGAGTTTCACTTGCTGGGACGGCGTGCAGCGGCGACGGCGAGGCGTCGGACTTCCACGGCCACGGCAACGAACTCCGGCGAGCTCCTGCGGTCGCGTCTGTGCACGAAAAAGAGGGAAAAAGGGCTCGGTGAGTGCGGTGTTGCTAAGGAAGAGAGTACGGGCCAGGAAGGAGAGAATGGAGAGTGTGGCATCGCGGCCGTGCTCGACCTCAACGGCGGCAGAGGCTGCGGCAGAGCACGCCCTCCTGGCGGTGCACGGCGAGTCGAGAGGGGGCAGTGAGGGAGTGGGGATGGTGTGGAGTGTCCAGAGGGGCTCGGGGTGGCTTTATAGCGCGAGGGCGGTCCACGGTGGTCGCGGTTCACGGCGAGGTCCATGGCGCGCCCGCGGCAACCTTTCTCTCGATTCCGCGGCGGAGGTGCAGGGGATCGTGGCGACGTGGTGTTTACCGGGGTCCGGGTTCGTTCTAGAAGGTCTCGGCCAAGCGCGGCGTGTCGAGGAGCAGAGAGGTGCTCGAATTTGGGCCGGCTTCGCCGCGGCTGCCACGGCGATGCAGAGGGGCAGAGCGGCGTTAAGGCGAGGGAGAGCGCTCGAGAGCTCTCCTCTGCGGCGCAGAGGCTGCAGAGGTTCGATGGCGTGGACGAGCGCGAGCAGGGGGCCTGGGCGGCCAGGAAAACGGCGAGGCGTGCCACGGCGACACGGCGGTGCGCGTCGGGGCGAGGGAGAGAGGTGGACGATGGCATTTTTGCCAAAACCCCCTGCCTCCTTTTCTTTTCTGTTTTCCTTTATTTCTTTTTAGTCCAGTAGCTTTTCTAGGATTTATTTAGGGCACTTAAACTTTTAGAAAAATTTGCAAATAATTGTGGGGCCTCCCATAACATGTAGAAGCTCCACAAAATTTGGCTTTGCAAATAAAATGTTTTGAATCATTTTCTTTCATAGGGTTTTATTATGGCATTTTGTTTATTTCAATTGTTTTTATTTTTGAATTTTAAAATAGGTGTAAAATATTATTTGGAAGAGATAAGTGATAAGAATGTAAATGAGAGGTTTCATATACCATTCCTCTGAATTTTGTTTGGAACATTATTGAGTTTCTTATTTGTCACTTTTATTTTTCTTGTTTCACTTTTGCTTTTGCATTTTCTTTCTATTAATTCAAGCAAACAAGCAACACAACAACAAGAATAATTACCACAAGCAACAATTAACAAACAACACATAAATCAACAAAAGTTTTTGTTGGCTCTCATTTTTGGAATAATAATACTGATTAATTTTTGGGATGTTACAATCCTTCCCCCCTTAAATAAATCTCGTCCCGAGATTTGCTAGGCTGGTACTAAAGAGGTCTGGAATTCGCTTCGAAGATAATCTTCGCGTTCCCAAGTTGCTTCTTCTTCAGAGTGGTTAGTCCACTGGACTTTGTAAAACTTGATCGCACGTCTTCGGGTAACACGAACATCTTCTTCGAGAATTTGAGGGTCTCTCACGATAGTCAGGTCTTGGTTCAGGTCGATGGAGAGGTGGTCGATGTTTTTGAAAACATCAGGCTGGTCAGGAACTTCAAGACACTTCCGGAGCAAGGAAATGTGGAAGACATCATGATAATCTCCTAACTCCTGGGGTTCCAGCTGATAGGATACTTCTCCTCGACGAGCAATGACCTTGAAGGGTCCAATATACCTTGGCGCTAACTTTCCTTTGACATGGAAACGCTGCATTCCTTGAGGGGTGTCACTCGGAGATAAACATAATCTCCGACGTTGAAGTGAGTCACGGCGCTTGGTGTCAGCGTAACTCTTCTGACGGGATTGGGCAGTTTTGAGGCGTTCACGAATAAGCTGAACTTGCTCTTCAGCTTCACGGAGGGTATCTGGTCCGAACAATTTGCTTTCTCCGGTATCGGACCAATTCAGGGGTGTACGACACTTCTTGCCGTAAAGGGCTTCAAAAGGGGCCATTTGCAGACTAGACTGATAACTGTTGTTGTACGAGAACTCTGCAAACGGAAGACAATCTTCCCACTTGGAACCATAGGATAGAACACATGCGCGAAGCATGTCCTCCAATATCTGGTTCACTCGCTCAGTTTGGCCATCGGTCTGGGGATGATAAGCTGTGCTAAATGCTAACTTGGTTCCGAGGGCTTCATGAAGGGATTTCCAGAATCTTGAGGTGAATTGCGTGCCTCTATCAGATACAATCTTCTTAGGCACACCATGCAGGCTCACTATTCTGGAAATATACAGGTCTGCTAACTGAGCTCCGGTATGAGTGGTCTTGACAGGAACAAAGTGGGCAACCTTGGTCAGTCGATCAACGATGACCCAGATTGAATCATGGCCTCGGTTGGATCTTGGAAGTCCGGTAATAAAATCCATTCCAATCTCATCCCACTTCCACTCGGGAATTTTCAAAGGTTGAAGCAATCCAGCGGGTCGCTGATGTTCAGCCTTAACTCGCTGGCAGATGTCACACTTGGCTACGAAGAACCAATCTCTCGCTTCATTCCATGCCACCAAAATCTTTCTCGAAGGTCTTGGTACATTTTGGTTCCGCCGGGGTGGATTGAATAAGGGGTCTCATGGGCCTCCTTCAGGATTAACTCCTTAAGTTCCGTGACATTGGGCACACAGATACGGTCATTGAATTTCAGCACTCCTTCAGCATCTTCGGTAAAACCGGGTGCTTTGCCGAGGGAAATCTTCTTCCTAATTCCCTCTATGCTTTCATGACCTTTTGGGCTTCTTTGATTTGATCCATCAGGGTTGGGGTTAACTCTAAATTGGCGAGATAACCATGGCTAACAAGCTCTAGTCCAAAATCTTGGAACTCTTTGAACAAGGCTGGCTGTTCGGCTTGGATCAGGGCATTCAGGGTGCAAGGTTTGCGACTAAGGGCATCGGCAACTACATTAGCCTTTCCAGGGTGATAATGGATTCCAATATCATAATCCTTGATTAATTCCATCCATCTCCTCTGTCGCAGGTTCAGATCTTTCTGGGTGAAAATATACTTCAAGCTTTTGTGATCTGTATAGACCTCGCAGCGATGTCCCGCAAGATAGGGACGCCACGTTTTGAGAGCAAGAACAACAGCAGCTAACTCCAAGTCATGGGTTGGGTAATTCTCTTCATGCGGTCGCAACTGCCGGGACAGTACGACACAACTTTGCCTTCTTGCATCAGAACGCAACCAAGTCCGAGGCGTGATGCATCGCAATACACGTCGAAACTCTGGGTGACGTCTGGCATGATCAGGATTGGGGCTGAGGTTAGTCTCTTCTTCAGTTCTTGGAAACTATCCTCACACTTCTGAGTCCATTCAAATTTCTTGTCCTTCTTCAACAGTTGGGTCATGGGTTTGGCTATACTGGAAAATCCTTCAACGAACTTGCGGTAATAACCGGCAAGTCCGAGAAAGCTTCGGATTTCAAAACATTGGTTGGGGATAACCAGTCAAAATGGCTTGATCTTCTCTGGGTCACAGAAATTCCTCCGGCAGACACAACATGTCCGAGAAATGCCACTTCACTGAGCCAAAACTCACACTTGCTAAGCTTGGCATACAGCTGGTGCTCTCGGAGTCTCCAAAACTAGACGCAGGTGTTCAGCATGCTCTTCTTCGGTCTTGGAATAAATAAGGATGTCATCAAGGAAAACTACCACGAACTTGTCGAGGTACTCCATGAAAATCTTGTTCATGAGATTCATGAAATAGGCTGGGGCATTGGTCAGACCAAAAGACATCACGGTGTATTCAAACAACCGTAACGAGTGGTGAAGGCGGTCTTGGGAATGTCTGTCTCTCGGATCTTCAACTGATGGTATCCTGTCCGAAGATCGATCTTGGAAAAGACTCGGGCTCCGTTCATTTGATCGAACAGATCCTCGATCTTGGGAAGAGGTACTTATTTTTAATGGTCACGTCATTCAGCTTGCGATAATCCACACACAGGCGTGTGGTACCGTCTCTCTTGTCCACAAAAATAATGGGTGATCCCCAAGGTGAAGCGCTTGGGCGAACAAGTCCTTTGCTGAGCATATCTGCCAATTGCTTCTTCAACTCAACCAGCTCTTCCGGATTCATCCGATAAGGTCTTTGGGATATAGGGGCGGTTCCTGGGATAAGCTCAATTATGAACTCAATTTCCCGGTCTGGCGGCATACCAGGCAATTCTTCTGGGAAAACATCCTTGAACAGGTGAACAACACGGATCTCATCTAGGGCAGGTCGAGCTATGCTCTCATGGCAGCCTGGGTGAGATTGACTAGTTTCAGACACATACTCCACTTCTACTTCTTTGTCGGTGGTGATGGATACAGCTCTTCTAGCACAGTCAATTCGACCATGGTACTTGGCTAACCAATTCATACCGAGTATAACATCGATGCCTTGGGTTCCCAGAACAATTAAGTTAACTGGAAACTTTTCTCCTTTGATCTCAAGGGGTACATCGGAGCAAAACATCTTGGTCTCTACGGTGGATTCTGGGATTTGGATGACCATGGGTTTGGGTAAGAGGCTCTCAACTAAACCTCCCTTAGCAACAAATTCTTGGGTAACAAATGAATGGGTAGCACCAGAATCAAACAGAACAGTTGCAGGTACTGAGTTGACAAGGAACGTACCCAGCACAACATCCGGCATCCTGAGCTTCTTCAGCATTGATGTGGTGCAGACGACCCTTGGCAACAGCAGCATTTCCGCGGGTGCGGCATTCTTGCCATTTCCATTTCCATTGCGGCCTTGACCATTGTTCTGTGCCGGCGCATTGGGGCGCTGGACATTCCTCTTGGGATTGGGACATTCTTTGGAGTAGTGACCCTTGTTGCCGCATTCAAAGCAGATCACATTGGGATTGCGGGTGAAGTTGTTGAAGTTTCCTCCGGGACGGTTATTGTCATTGGGGCGGTTGAAGTTGTTTGGGCGGTTAGGGTAATTGGGGCGTGGAGCTTGGGGTGGACGATAGGCAGGCCTGGTGTTCTGCTGAAAGATACGAGGTTTCTGGCTGCTCGAACCTTCCTGAGCATTCATCCTCCTCTTGCGACCTTCATACATAGACTTGCGCTTGGTCTCCAGCTGGATGGCTTTGTCCACAAGTGACTCCAGATCACGGAAGTCATGGATAACCAAGCACACTGCAGTTCATCATGAGTCCACTCATGAAACGCTCCATCTTCTTCTCTTCTTTGTCGGTGTCATCAGGAGCATACCGAGATAAGTCGGTAAACTCATCCAGATAACCGACCACATCTCTACTTCCCTGCCTCAGCTTGCGGAACTCATCCTTCTTCCTCTCAATAAGTCCCTGGGAATATGCTTCTTGCGGAACTTCTCCTGGAACTCAGCCCAGTTGATGACATGACCAGCTGCTGGAGAGCCTTGGTAGTTTCCCACCAAGCTCTTGCAGGTCCAGCGAGATAGTGGGTTGCATACAACACTTTCTCATTTCTCCCACAGCAGCAACTTCAAGATTATTGTCGATGGTGCGAAGCCAATCATCGGCTTCTAGTGGGTGAAGTCCCTTGGAGTAGGTGGGTGGGTTGGTTTCTGAAATCGCCTAAGGTAGATCGCTGGTTTCCATCGCCATTGCCGTTACCACCATTGTTGTTGTTGTTGTTATTGTTGTTGTTGTTATAGCGGCTGCGAGTTGTTGCAGGCAACGAGATGAGCTGGCGCTCTTGCCGGGCATTTCACGTTCCTCCATGATAAGTGCGAGAAGTTGGGCGGGGGTTGGGTCCGGTGGTGGTGGTGCTGATCCTGATCCTTCCGCATTGCGCGACGGGGCGGCATCCTGAAGCACACCGGGTATAAGAGGCAAGGCAAGAAAAGTTCGACTAAGGGAAAAGACGATTCTCAAGTGGTTGATTAATTTAAGGATTATATGAAAATATTTCACACAGATTTAAACAAGACAAACATACTTATATATTACCAACATCACATCAAGGAGTTCACATCAACAACAAGCTTACAACATCACCTTACATCTAGATACATAACATCTGGTTTCCAAAAGAACCACTACTACGACTCGACTAGATAGGGGTCAACCTAATCCTGCGGTAGTGATCAAGTCACTCGCCTACTGAGGTGGAACCTCCAGCTCTAACACGTCAGCATCTGACTGGTAGGTGGCTCCTCGGGATCCTCCTCCTCGTCCTCGAGAACTGCTCGAGTGGCTCCTCCTCCTCGTCAACTAACTCCTCCTCATCATCCTCCTCCTCACAGTCCATCTCCTCCACGAAGTCATCATCGTCACTGAGGAAAGCGTTGTTCTCCTTGCGGAGATCCTCGCCCTCCTCCTCCATCTCGTCAGTATGGTGCTCTAGATCCTCAATCAGCCCGTCCTGCTCTGCCACCTTCTGCGGAGCTTCACGATAGTCTCCTCAGCTGGGCCCTCTTCCTGAGAAGAGCGACCTTCTCCTCCATCAGCTTCACCTCGTTCTCGCGAAGCTCAACGAGCGACTCGCGGTCAAAGTGGAGCTGAATCCTAGTGCGCAACAGATCATCCTGAGTGCACTGAAGTAAGATCTCCATGTCCATGATGTAGCTCCCAAACATCGGGTGGTAAGGTGAAGGAGTAGGGTGTCCATCGCAGTTGCGCCTCCCGTAGAACCGGAAACGGGAGTCTACTAACTCCGCCTTGTGCTCCTCACAAAGTCGGGCTAGCATCCTCTGTGTAGCAGTACAGAGACCGTCAACCCAGGTGGCCTCCTTGGTGGTGAAGATGAGCGTCCTGGAACTGGGAGACTTGATGTTCCTGCGAACTGACGACCTGATGAGCCAGCTCAGCCTTCCGACACCGTGAACATCAATCTGAGCTCCCTCAAACTCTGGAGCGGGGCGACCTAACAGCTTGGTCAACTCGAACAAGTCCCTCTCAAACGTCAGCTTGCTGTCCTTCTCCAGCTGAACGAACTCGGTCCAATGGAGTGCCATCTACAATTTTTAAGCAAAATTTTAAGTTAGTTAGGTGACAAGTATATCAAAATTTTAATATAGTAGGGCAACAAGTGAGTCAAATTTTAAGCTTAATGAGAGGTGTACAAAATTTTAGGGATAAGGAAAATGTAATATTTAATGAGAGTAAAATTTTGCATAAGTAAGAGGATTGGAGATAAGCAGTTTTCAAAAATACTTCATTCCTTTCTTTTTAGAAATTCATCTTTTGTAACATTTGACAAACGACCATGCTAACTAAGGTTTCCTAAAGTCAGGATGGCTCTGATACCAAGTCTGTGGGGACCCCGGACTAGCTGTCCGAAATACCCGATTATGCTTAACACAACGATCCCGTGATCAGTCTGTCGTTGCACATAATCCGAATTGGATACCAAAGTTTACATCCATTACAATACCGAATAAAAGTCTTACATAAATGGTCATTTAGACCAAGTTCTTACATAGGTGCCTTCATGGGCCAAACCAAAATATCAGCGGAAGCTACGGCGTAGTAGACATCATATTCTAACGATGACAACCCGACAGGCAGCTGACTTGTGGAGATCCTTAGTTGGCGTAGAAGTCGCCATATCCTGCTCGGCGTAGTGCTCCTCCTCGTAGTCTGGCTAGGACAATAGCCAGGGACGAAACCAATATGAGTACATTTGAATGTACTCGCAAACTACCCCAACATGAGTATGCACTAGTTTTATTTTAGTTGACAACTTTTATTTATTTAAAACATCTCTATATCTTTATTGAAAAAGGTAAGAAGAGTTTTATAACTATCTTTAAAGAAGTCACCATTTTATCTGTTTCTCCAAAACTCCTCCTTTTTCCGACCATAGCCCGTCATGGTCCACTTTCATCCAACCACCTCATACCGATCCGTTGGTATAGGTGTAGGAAACATTCTCCACTTCATTTTCTTTTTAAAACTCAAAGTCTTTTAAAAACTTGCACAAGGTCTTAGGACAGTCTCCCAATTGTCCATATCCGAGGACTCGGCTATTCGAATAGTTTTTAACACTCTGCAGAGGTAGCACGCTTTTACCCACATCCATCCGGCAACTCATCGTGTCTGCCACGTCTCGCCATACCAGGTGTATGCGAAGTAAGCCGCCGGCCATAGCCTCTTATTTGCTCATGCTAGTATAGGATCCTTCCCATATGACACTTTCCATCAACACCCAGTCCAGTTTCCCGTCAGAAACCCTAAGTGTGAGGACTCATAGTTTTGTCCGGCGGTTTATGGTGGAACCTTCTATCCTCCCCACCAACTTGTGTGAGGACCCGGGTCAGGGGGTAGGTCCTCGGACCATCCCCTCATGCATAACGGAGTCATCTCCGTCGATGAGGTATCCCATACTAATAAGAGCAAACTACATGACTAAGCCTTTTCCCATATATGGTAAATGTGGTCGCACAGGGTAGATTGGTCGTCATAGTACTAGGACACTGTGCATTTTTCATAAACATCACCATTTTTCCACTTCTCCATTCCAACACCGACATCTCGGCATTTCATAAACTCACAAGAATTTCAAAGGAGTTTTGAATAAACATATTGTTTTTCCCATCCTAATTTGATATACTAATATTTCTACATAGGTGGCAAAATAATTCCATATACTTTTGAAATGGGTTTTATAAATCTTGCTTTGAGAGTAAAACATGTTATGAAAGTAGATGCATATGTTTGTAGTGCAAGCTCAGAGAATAGCTTGCCTTGCTTGGCAAAGTGATCTTGCTCTTGTTCTTCAATTTCAGCAAACTCTCCTTCCTCGATATATCCGACAACGTTCTCGTCTAATTAATAAACAAACAATGCAAACAATCACTAAGCTATACAAGCAATCATCTCAACACAACAATCATGAACATCACACATAGCTACTGCACACATCAAACCATACAATTTGGTTTCAAAATAATTGAATTAAACATCATTTTTTATGTTCAAATTATGGCAGAAACTTGTTGAACATGTTTAATTCAATAACTTGAGTTCTGTTGGTCACAAAAATACAAACTAAAATTCTATGGAAAGCTACTGATGTGTAGAAGACAACACAATTTGATTTGGTTCAATTGGAGTTACTAAACTCCCTACACATTTGTTTGAATCCAGAAGCTTAATAACAAGTTTTGGCTACCATTTAAATTTATTGCTTCAAAAATTAAATCCTTTTAGGGGGGACTAAACATGACTAAATGTGACCTAACAAAATTGGTCCTAATTCATTTGGGTTAACCATTAACATAATTAAATGTTTGAGTGCAGAAGGGTGTTTAAACTTCAACTTAATACTAACAAATACTACTGCACAATTAATTCTACCAAAATTAGGGAAGCTAATACATGGCAGTACTAAGCTAGCAAAATTGGTTTGGAATTATTTGGACTAACAGAGTATCAGAAACAAACAAGTTTAGAATTTAAACCTTCTGTAGTATTTTTAATAATACTTTTTAACTATTTATTTAAATGACATGAGACCAATTGGTTGGTTAAACAATTTCATAAGCTTTCCAGAACAATTGAGTTTGATTTATTTGGATTCCTAAATCTCGAGATATTGAATTTCAAAGTTGGATCCAGTACTGATTTCACAGAGAGATTTAAATTCGAAAAGTTTACTATTCTGGATAATGCTGAGAAATCTGACGGGTGGGGTCCACTCGTCAGCGACTCAGCGAACGCGGGGAAATGATTAAAATGCTGACGGGTGGGGTCAGCCCGTCAGCGGCTGGCTACAGCGAAGCGTTACGCTGCCGTTGGATTTAGATCCAACGGCCCGTGTTCAAAGGCAACGGCGACGACCATTTCTGGGCGGCGCCGAGGCTCCGGCGACGGCGAGGTGGACGGAAACCTCACCTAGAGGGCACGGCAGACGGCGGTGATGACGTGAATCGACGGCGGAGGCTCGGGGAAGGTCGTGGCGCGAGTTTCACTTGCTGGGACGGCGTGCAGCGGCGACGGCGAGGCGTCGGACTTCCACGGCCACGGCAACGAACTCCGGCGAGCTCCTGCGGTCGCGTCAGTGCACGAAAAAGAGGGAAAAAGGGCTCGGGTGAATGCGGTGTTGCTAAGGAAGAGAGTACGGGCCAGGAAGGAGAGAATGGGAGAGTGTGGCATCGCGGCCGTGCTCGACCTCAACGGCGCAGAGGCTGCGGCAGAGCACGCCCTCCTGGCGGTGCACGGCGAGTCGAGAGGGGGCAGTGAGGGAGTGGGGATGGTGTGGAGTGTCCAGAGGGGCTCGGGGTGGCTTTATAGCGCGAGGGCGGTCCACGGTGGTCGCGGTTCACGGCGAGGTCCATGGCGCGCCCGCGGCAACCTTTCTCTCGATTCCGCGGCGGAGGTGCAGGGGATCGTGGCGTCGTGGTGTTTACCGGGGTGGGTTCGTTCTAGAAGGTCTCGGCCAAGCGCGGCGTGTCGAGGAGCAGAGAGGTGCTCGAATTTGGGCCGGCTTCGCCGCGGCTGCCACGGCGATGCAGAGGGGGCAGAGCGGCGTTAAGGCGAGGGAGAGCGCTCGAGAGCTCTCCTCTGCGGCGCAGAGGCTGCAGAGGTTCGATGGCGTGGACGAGCGCGAGCAGGGGGGCCTGGGCGGCCAGGAAAACGGCGAGGCGTGCCACGGCGACACGGCGGTGCGCGTCGGGGCGAGGGAGAGAGGTGGACGATGGCATTTTTGCCAAAACCCCCCTGCCTCCTTTTCTTTTCTGTTTTCCTTTATTTCTTTTTAGTCCAGTAGCTTTTCTAGGATTTATTTAGGGCACTTAAACTTTTTAGAAAAATTTGCAAATAATTGTGGGGCCTCCCCATAACATGTAGAAGCTCCACAAAATTTGGCTTTGCAAACTAAAATGTTTTGAATCATTTTCTTTCATAGGGTTTTATTTATGGCATTTTGTTCTATTTCAATTGTTTTTATTTTTGAATTTTAAAATAGGTGTAAAATATTATTTGGAAGAGATAAGTAATAAGAATGTAAATGAGAGGTTTCATATACCATTCCTCTGAATTTTGTTTGGAACATTATTGAGTTTCTTATTTGTCACTTTTTTTTTCTTGTTTCACTTTTGCTTTTTTTGCATTTTCTTTCTATTAATTTCAAGCAAACAAGCAACACAAACAACAAGAAGTAATTACCACAAGCAACAATTAACAAACAACACATAAACTCAACAAAAAGTTTTTGTTGGCTCTCACTTTTGGAATAATAATACTGATTAACATTTTTGGGATGTTACACACAAGCTCTAAAACCTCACATGGATAAAAGCCAAATAAGAACCAAGAAAGATGATATGCCAAGTATGCAAAGGTTTGAGCTCTTCATAGAGATGCGATCAAGTTACTCACTTGAGAGGGCCTCCTGATAGTACGCCGTCTATCCTATACCCCGGTCTCCCACTAATACCATGAGACGGTAAAAAGAAAACCTATCAAGATCATATCTTTGCCTTGCGCATTCCACTTGAGCTAGATGATGACGATCTTGATCTCTTCAAGTGGACCACCTTTCTTGATTGCGCTTTGCTTGGTGAAAACTCACATATCGCTCCCCCATACATAATATGGGAGAGCTTCTATAAGGCACATCTTCACTTGACCAATATCTCCAAAAGGGTGACAAGCTTCAAGCATAGGATTTTTTCGATATGCTTCTCTTGAACTTGCAATTCATCTTCTTCTCTTAATATATATGATGGCTTGGAGATAAACATGAATGTTCACTCAATCTTCTTTTCCAAGCCACACTTGCAATATGCTCAAGTCTAGATGACCATTTGTGTGGACCACACCTTGAATATTACTTTGGTCATCACTTTATCTTCTTCTTTCAATCTTGATACCAACACATAGTGTTCAAGCATTGCCAATGGACAAGCCCTACAAGGATAGCTCAATGCAACCATTAATCCATAGAGATTATCATTAATTATCAAAACCACACATGAGGGCTCATGCACTTTCACACGTCCAAACGTATTCACATACATATATACAGGGGTCAAATTAGGCAAATCCGGTTGGAGATTGCTCCTAATTCAGGCAATGGGTCGGCTGGGTTAAAGGATGTGTGTGCACGCCTCCGCCTACGTCGTCCCGGTTTGTCGGTTTTCACCCTTGCTCGGTGGGAAGATTTCTGGGCTGACATTGTCGGTGTCGGCACAAGCGGCGCACTGGCGTCATTTTCCTCTTTGGTGGTGCTTGTCGCGGAGCTCCATCTCTATCACAATGGGGGTTTGGGGTCCCCGGTAGACATCCCTAGCTTCGGGTTCTCGAGCGCTTGTATTTTTGTGTTTCTCACACCACCATGTCTCAATCCGTGAAGTTGGGACACTCTATATCATATGGTATCAGAGTTTTAAGTTGACATGAATTTGACACCTTTGTTTTTTCCTCCACCCCAGAAATTTTCATGCCCAATTTCAAATTTTCCCAAAAAAATAGTCCAAACTGACTTTGGGACGATGTTGACTGCCTTGCGTTCCCTTGAGCCATTTTTTGACCATTTTTCGTCGAATTTGATGATTCCTGAGCCCAAAAAAATCTCTTCGGCCACAAGAAGAATTTATACGCAGGCGCCTGACTGTTCAGGGCATAGGGTTTGTCCATGAATTTTTTCCTTAATTTTGTTTCGGGCACATCCTTATCCTTATCGTTGTTTCTCTGTTTTGGTGTTTTTATCTTCTCGTAAAGTTTACTTAATCATCTATGACTACGGTGTGGAGCTTCATGGATCGGCTAAGATCTACATTGGAAGCAAGGCTGAGTTTATCCACGCCTTGCTATTAACTTTGTGAGTCCTTCTTCTTTTTACATGCCTTGATCCTACGTAATACTTTTTAGTATTGCAAGCATTGCAGAGTATTACATACTACCTCCGTTTCACAATGTAAACCTTTTTAGCAAGCTAAAAACATAGGAAATAGGATTGGAGATGTTCGACTACTAGCTTTCTGAGTATTGCGAGCATTGGGTATTCGGTTGTTGTTGGCATCGATCAACGGTGTCGGTGTCGGTCTCGGCCGCCTCCACTGCCATCCGGTTATTGTCGCTGGCATCAGTCTCGGTCGCCTCTGCGATGAGCGCTGCTACCCTAGTCGAAGCACCATAGAACTAATTGTACCGTGTGGTGGCTGCGATGTCATCCCCAAGGCGCAAGAGAAACTATTCTTTCCCCAACTTATGTGTTGCAAAGAGACGAGGGCAAAAGAACTATTTCTTATTTGTTATGACCGAGCCTTACCGGTAGTAGGACGGATCATAAATTTTTCGCCCCTTGCGCTTGAGTTCGAAGATTATTATTTTTTTATGAACATTTAAAATTGACCATTTTATACCATTAATATTCATTTATGTTAAGCTATCTTCTTAACAAATTATCCACGTCATCCATTAAACTTTAGCCATCAAGTACACAATCATTTTACGTGGATTAAATTTAGCCTCACAACTATTGTAGTCAACTTCATATTTCATATGTGTTATACAATTTCATTTACACAATATAGCTCTAAAAGGATTCACGCCGCAAGGCGGCACCCCCTCCAAAATAAAAGTTTTCAGTTACTTACTAAGTAATATTTTGACTAATTCTATGTCTATTCTTGGCTAAATGTGAAGTCCACAAACCCAATAGTAAGCTTGGCACCCCCACTGATCTTATGCTAGATCCGCCAGTGGGCGCTTAGACACGACGCTAGTATGCTTTTCAGTCCTTTTTTCCTGAATTTTAGGATGCTTTTCCAATCAGTTTTGATTTGTCACACTTTAGTCGCACAACACTCCACCAAATATTTTTCCCACTTTAGAGCGTTCTCACACTGGCAGCAGTGTTGTAGGCACGGATACTCTTTTAGAGACGGTACGAATTTATTTCCACAAATTGTCCAATGTTGTCTGTTGGGGTGGCGTTGCGGACACAAACAACCCATCCTTTGCCCGCGGGTCCCTAGACGTCGGTGCACCCAACATGGTGACACATATCTTTTTTTTCCTTAATTTTTTATTTAAATAATTAGACATATGCTTTGAAATACATTAAAACCTAAACTAATAAATATAAATTCAACTACTTATAACTAGCTAGGGTTTCTAAACCTAGTCGGAGTCGATGTTGATCACCGTCACGGTCGGCATGGGAGTCGGTGGTAAAGGTGGTGGAGGCGGTACCAAGGACGCTTTGATGGCCGCCTGCATGCCGAGCCACTGCAGGGTCTCCGGGAACTTCTCCTATAGGGACGGGCCGCCCACATCGCCTTGTTTTCGCTCTTACATCTCCCCGGAGTTCCGCCGCAGAGTCAGAATCGTCATAGTTAGGGGTGGGGTTTGGGGGGGGGGGGGAGTTCGTCGCCCGACATAAACCACCCCTCATGCAGCTCAAAATCATCAAGCCTATGTCAACACTGGAGACCCTCAAGACACGCGTAGAAGGGTCCCAGTCTTTGGAGCTCCATTTTTAATAAATCGAAAGAGAAATTCGAAAGCACATAAAGCTCCGAGATATATGCATATATATACGCGGTAATTTTCGATGTACACTCAAAAAAGACAAAAGTAAGTGCAATCGAGTATTTTTTTTTTTCTCCAAAAATGTATTCCCTCTTGTCTAAAAAATGGTGACAAAAGTAAAACATGTCTATATACATCTGATTCAACGACAATTGTTATGGATTGGAGGGAGTAACATATTATTTTAGTGAAACTCCACAAATAGATACTCACAACACATCGCTATTACATGGAAAATTTTCAAAAAAAGTGAAACTTGAACATTTCGAGTTTAAAATTCCAGGTTCATTAACCGGGGTTACAAATGCTGCCCTCACGTTCCGTCGTTCAATATCATGACTCTTTTAACTTATTCCAGTCGTCAAATAATTTCCATGCGCAAGCAATAAATACCATACATCCCACTTTTTTTTTGAAATTTTTCTACTGTCAATCCATGATGACAAAGAAGTAACAACCGAGCTCTTTACCCTATACTTAAGCAGGGTAACTTCATGTACAAAGCAGGGAAATGACAATCCGCAACTAGTCATGTTGAATCTACTACACCCAGAAAATTTCATTCCGAAATATTATCATATGTGACCTGTACAAAAAAGACAAATGACAGTTTTGAAATATAGTCTACTCAAACTGTCATTTGTCTTTTTTGTACAGATCACATATGATAATATTTCGGGATGAAATTTTTTGGGTGTAGTAGATTCAACATGACACATGTCCATGATTTTTTTCGGAATTTTTGGAAACTCGGAAGTGGAATATCCGGCAACTAGTTGCACCCGCAACTAGTTGCGGAAAATTCCCTCTCAAGCAAGCTTTCCAACCTCTAAAAGTGGGTCTGATGTTTTTTAATATCCATCCATTTCTCTGCTTCCAAATGCCCCAGAAGGCAAGTATGACAAACTCAGTGAAACATGATCCTTGAACCTCTTATAGTCTTATTTGTCACATTGTTTTTGTTACTCCGACAAATCATTTACTTCTTATTTTCCATTTCGAGATCTTTATTTCCTACTCATCAGTTTGGCAGCAAAAGTCCTAAGCTACTTGTCAATATCAGCTGCATATGAAATCATCGACTTCTTATTTTCCATTTCAAGATCTTTATTTTCTACTCATCAGTTTGGCGTCAAAAGTCCTAAGCTACTTGTCCACCAAATACAAAATTTATTCCAGATTTTCAGGAAAAGTGAAGAAACCCTATTCCCTTCCAAGAAGATGCATTTTGGTAATCTCTATATATAATAGTGGCGAGCTGAAAACAGTTTAACGGGCACAAATTGTAAAACTACTTGGATTCTGAACCAAAAGGTGCAACTAGATTCTTGTTATTACCTACCCTTCAGGCTAGGTGTTGTAATATTTAGCCCATACTAGCTTAGCCCACAGAAAAACTGATACGCACGGACTAGTTGTATTGTAATGGGAATTTTCTTCATAACATGATGAAAAGCCCTTGCTATGGGTTACTTGTACCAGCAAGCGTAAAGACATGGTTACTGCTGAAAGAGCATATGCAGCGCCTGAACGCCAGCACATTCCCCATCAGCAACACCTATATCCCACAGCCACGTTAAGCTCCCACCAGCAAGCCAGCCCACCGGCAAAAACTTCACTAGATGGGAAAATCACTGGATGGTAAATAAAAATCGATGCAACTCAAAACAGGCGGAAGGCATAAACCCCTCCGAGAAAAAGGAATTAAAAATGAAATAAAAGGAGTTTCAATGTGTACTTTCTGGAGAATTAGGTATCCGGCTTAAATTTACCCTACCCTCCACCAACAAACCTTCACAGTCCTGAGCGCCACTTGCAACAACATCCACCCCCGAAACAAAGCTAGTTGCATCCACCGCAACATTCTCATTGCCATCATCAATATCTTCTTTCATATCTTTCTCAACTCCTGCATGCATGATGGAGACAGTCTCTTGACCGTTAGCTGGGCAAGCAACGGCAGGAGGAGCATCCTTTCCTTGGCCAGGTTGTTCTGTGACAGCTTGTGGCACAACCTCCATTGTATCACCTGATTCTTCAATGGCTGAAGAAGACTCCTGCAAGACATCACTATGTTCTATGATTAATTCTGGTGCACCATCTGCTGGGCCATCAACAGGTAGTGCAATTGCTGGAGGTGCCACATCCTCCATGTTTTTGTCAGGTTCAGTTCTTGCTGGAGAAGCCACCACCTCCATATCTTCATCAGGTCCTTTGGTTACGAGGTGTGCCACCATCTCGGTGTCTTCAGGTCCTGAGATTGCTGGAGGTGCTTCCACATAACAAGATTCTGTGATTTCTGGAGGTGCATCCACATCTCCAGATTCTGTTATTGCTGGAGGTGAATCCACATCACCAGATTCTGTGGTTGCCAGAGGTGTCATCCCCAAGCCATCACCAGACACCGGTTTTAACGGTGGACCCTCAATAATGTCAGCACGATGGTGCAAAGCAGGGTTACTCACCATTAATTCCTTCAGTGGAGTACGGTCAAGCATTTCTGTGTCATCGTGATTATCTTCTGCTATATCCATTTTCCCGTCACTTTGCTCAAATGCTTGGGTAGGAGCCACAGCTTTTTCTGCCTGATTCTTGTGAAGGGCCATAGCTCTCTGTTACAGTAAAAGAGATAAACACACCCATGTTATCACTGTTAGTCAAAACTAGCACACAATACAAAAACATAAAATACTCCGCATATAAAATGAATTGCTGCTTTCAAATTTTGAATAAGATCTTGAAGAGTAGATTAGCTAAAACTTGCCTGAAAAATAGCATCATTGTTTTTTAGATAAAATAAACCCAACAGACTGTGGCTTCCATGTTCTCTAGTAATCTTTCCAGCATTTCCATCATTCTGTTAAAATGCAATAATCAACATCAAGGAATAGGAAACCCATAATAGAGGAAACATGTACAACAAATTAAAACCACTTAATACCTGAATACGCACATTCCTAATCACCTGAGGGCCACCATTTGCTATGCCCAGTTCTCCCATCAGGGATGTGCATGTTTTGTACAATTCTGACTTGACAAGATCATGTGAAACACTAATTCTTGATAAATAATTCTTAGAAAATACTGGAGTACCATTACTTGATAACATGGAAGCCCTGAGTGTTGTTCCTTGGGGAGCTTCCAAATTTTTTACAGCACTTTTAGTATCACCATTTGCTTCATGTTTTTCTGAAATCAAATGGTCCATATCTTTCTGCTCAGGATGAGGATTGAGATTGTGCTGTCCACCAGAAGACTCTGAAACAGGGGTTGCTAAACAGTCAGCCTCCTTTTTAGCAACAGGAAATTCAGTGTCAGGAATTTCACTTTGTCCCTTCGATACATCACCAGTTGCCTCCCAGCCTCTGCTGCCAGCATGCATCTTGTTTTGATCCCACTCTTGCCTACCATACATATAGGGTTCACCGCCAAATACACCGCTGCCACCGTTCCAAACTTGTAGGTGAGTGGGGCATGACTCATCCAGCGAATTAGGCCACCCAAAAGGGCGCATGTGCGGCGAAAACCTGTCAACCGTGTCATGCATAGGATATGAAACTCCCGTCTGGTTCAACTTCATTTGGGGCCGAAGGTTGAACATTGGTGGGTGGTGAAACTGATGTACAGATGGGTGAAATCCAGGAGCACCATGCTGCATGGGGACAAAACCATTTGCAACTTGAGAAGGCCAGCTCGGTGCATTATTCCAGGCATGCCCATGGCCTCGTCCAGAATTCATATCATTCCTCTTCTGATGGCCATGGAACCTTCTATCTCCACTTTGAGGTCTACGGTCATCATCATGTGAAGCCAAGAAGGAAGAATCATCACTTCTGTGCCTCGCAGGTGGCATTAGTGGATGCTTTGGAGATGTGCCTGGAAAATGGCCCCCTCTGCTTATGGATGAAGCAGGTGTTGGTTCTCTGTATGGAATTTTAGCTGGTGTTCGATCTTGATGAAGTGACCGTTCCAAGGATAAATCACTATCTCTATCTCTGTATTTAGTCAGGGCACCTTTTTCCCCTTTATTATCAAGACTACGACCGCCACTAAGCCTACCTGAAAACCTTTGGTCGTTTGAAGATGGGGATTTATCAGATAGCTGTTTTGGTGAAGGATGTGTATCTTTCCTTGGTGTTCGATCATATTGTGACGACGTAGAAATTTCCAATGGTATCTCACGTGACTGGAGATCATCCTTTTGTTTGATCCTTTCTGAAGACCAATTGTCTGTATCCCTGTCACGCAGTCTAGAAGCAGGTGTCCGTTCTCTGCCTGAAGATGTTCTTGGTCGTATACTTCTTTCATCATGTGGTATCTCTCTCTTTGTATGATCTGTTAGTTTAGATCCATGCCTGCAGACGAAATGATCGATTAGTTCGATGCTAGAAGAAGCTAGCATTAAAAACAAATGCAGACAGCATGAACTGCATCAGAACATTCTAATTCCTGCACTATTTATCAACCAAAGACAAAAACTAGAGCCGAAATCACAGCACAAGCGTTCCTAGACGCTCCTTAGTCTACAACCTTGTGATAGGTAAAGGAAAGAACAAACATGAACAGTTAAAACAACACAGATCTTACTAAAATACAAATAAACGGTAAATTCCACCACACAAAAGTTCGTCCATTTGTGATGTACATAAGCAATATCCATTACCCTTACTAACCGCAATAATTACCTTTAGTTGTACTCCTACCAGCCCATCGATGACCAATAGTATTATTTAACTTAAGAGTTGTAGGGATTAATTTCACTCTGCTAATCAGCAACCAAATCCATATAGAAACCTTACTGCCAGCGTGCAATATGTTATATTTGAGTGATATACACAACTCATTATATACCTATATTATATATGAAGTTAGTAAGCATGCCAAAAAAATCCATGGGAAACTTCTAACGTAATCTATAATTATACATGAAAAAACATATCACCTCACAATTTAAGTTAGTTATGATGCTAAAGCGGAACATGACAATTTCACAACCAGGAGAAAATACAACTACAAAGCTAAAGTCTACCAATAGTCTAAGACGACTACAGACTTTTCACGTGTCTAACGATAAAGAAGATATCTTACCAGCTTTGATCTTTTTCATGATGAGGATTTGAACCAGGTGAAGTTCTTGCATGGACTTTACTCGGGCTAGAATCAACATTTTCTGGATGCCTATGTTCAGACCTTGCTCTTTCAATTCGAGAATCCAGTCGCCCACTGCCTGAAGATTTTTCCAAAATACCACGTTGCTCACGTGCACTTGGAGTTTTCAGATCATATTGATCCTCGCTTTCCTCAGGTGGTCTTTTTCTCCCTCTATTTTCTTTAGACCTACTGCCATAATCATCATGACGATCACCTTCTTGAACTGTATCCTTCCTATAATGGCCATCCGAAATTTTGTGCCCATCTTTTGTGCTATTATGATCAGCCCTATCACTTCCATGATCCCGGGTCATGCGCTCATCCAGAGACTTGTCATCTTGCTGCCTTCTATCCCTCTCATAATCATCCTTGTACTTTTGTTTATACTTGTCATCATCAAACCTTTGTTCCTTAGAGCTCCTAATCTTACCATGGTCATACCTGGACAGAGTCTTCCTGTCATCACTGTCTCTATTATCAGCTGGCCACTTATCTTTGTCCTCAGTGTCGTCTTTTCTTCGGCTGTGTTTATCCGTCTCCCTGTCAGGATTACTGTGTCTCTCTTTAGCTGGAGTTTCTGTTTCCAATATATCAACTTCAGAGACACACAGAAGCAGAAAGGAGCAATAATAAAGAACCAAATAAACATGTTGAGGAAAGAGGGAATGAACAAACAAAAAAAGTAAATTAATCAACTAAGTGAGTGATTTGTTCCAACTTCACAATTCACACACTATCATATATGCTTATTCGTACCAAAAATGCTAGGCCAGACGTAGAAAAATATGAATTCAAGCTGAATTATAAATTTCTATGGTTGTACAGGTTGTATTTTCAGCAGTTTGCTTAACCATACAGGTAAGATGGAACCAACACACAAGAAAATACAGAAATTACATTGACAGATGGCTCAAAAAAATAAGAAAAGACTGTGCATGGTAGAAAGATGAAAAACCAGTTCCACAATTTCTCATGTGTCAGAAGTAATATTTATTATACATTTAAAATGACAGTGCAGCAAAGCACCAAGACCAAATGTAACCAGAGTATGTAACCAAGTAATGTTAAGAAAATTAGTAATCATGCATAACTAAACACACAGGTAGCAGGAATATTATCAGCATTGTCAATAACACTTCAACCAAGGGTTACCTTACCATTGATCTCAACGTGTCTCTTGTATGAGTGGCTCTCCTCCTCCACTCTACTAGACTTGGAGCCATTCTTCCTGGCACTACCATCTTCATATCTCTCATGCTTGGAATCATAATCCTT
Source organism: Poa pratensis (assembly GCA_947311845.1). NCBI lineage: Eukaryota > Viridiplantae > Streptophyta > Magnoliopsida > Poales > Poaceae > Poa > Poa pratensis. The sequence goes on along the minus strand of CAMZMU010000042.1, from coordinate 47,455,644 downwards.
CTTGTCCCTCTCCCGATCCTTTTGCCTCTCCCGCTCCCGTTCCCTGTCACGCTCCCTCTCCCGCTCTCGCTCTCGTTCCCTGTCACGCTCCCGCTCCCGCTCTCTCTCCCTCTCCTTCTCGCGTTCCCTTTCCTTCTCCTTATCTCTCTCCCGACCCCTTTCCCTCTCTCTCTCCTTGAGCCTCTCCCATTCCTTCTCCCTTTCCCTCTCCTTGTCTCTATCTCTCTCCTATCTCTGTCATCCTTATACTGCCCACTACTCTCCCTCCTCCCCAACTCCTTCTCCTTCTCCGACCTCCGCTGCTTACCGGAATCACTCTTGGACACAACAACCTCTTCAACCCTCTCATCCAATACGACCGTCCGCTTACTCGGCCTCTTCGACTCATCCCCGGAAACCTTGGGCTTTTCCACATCGACGGGCCCAAACACCTCACCCTTAGACCTCTTCTCGACCAAGTGATCCTCGCAGACGCCGCTGTTCCAGCGGTCGCTGACCACATCCACCACGGTCTCCTCGACCCTGTCCTTCCTCTTCCTCCCGTGCTCCGCGTGGCCGTTCCCCGAGCTCACCACGTCCTTCCCCGACGACGACCTGCGCCTCTCCGGCTCGGGATCTCGCGGAACCCTAGCCGTGGCCTCCTCCCGCGCGCCCGCGTCCTCGCCGTCGGACTCCGACCGGTCGGCCGACCCGCCCCGCCTGTGCGAGCGGTGCGACCGGTGGCGCGAGGTCCGAGGCATGGTGGGGCCAGCCAGAACCCTGCCCCGAATCGCGCCGCGTGTGGTGCGGCGGCGAGCGAGGGTGAGGGGGAGGCCGGAACACGAGATCCAGGGGATCTAGGCGGCCGTCGTGGCGGCGGGGAGGGGGAGTGGACCCTGGACCCTGGGCGGCTAGGGTTTTGGTATGGTGGGGAAACAGAAGGGAGGGGTGGAGGCGGCGGCGACGACGAGTTCGGGGGTGGGGAGAAAATGGTTCAGTTTTGCTTCGTTCGGCTTTTTTTTTTTGGGGGGGGGGGGGGGGGGGTTCAGTTTTGCTTCGTTCGGCTTTTTAGGATTTTGGGGAGTTTGGTGTGGTGCGCTCGTCTTGTCTCGTCTTTTGGCTTGGATTTGGCCCGAGTGGTTGCGGCCGTAGTAGGGGCGCCGGAGCGGGATTGGCCACGAGGACAGTCGATGCGCGTCGCCCGCCGGTCCTTCGGTAGCCCTGTACTCGGCACATGGAGTATTTTTTAGATCGTCACAATTTGAGTAATTTGCATATATTACAAAAAAATATATCATTAAAAATACAGTGTTTTATAATGGTGTATTTTTTCTGTTATTCAAAACATACTACATTGCTAAAATACATCTAGGGATACACGTGGGACGTATAAATCGGAAGAGGGCGAGTGGTACGGAATAGGGTCGAAGTGTCACTTCTTTTTCCCTCGAGACTGACATAACTCGCTTGATGATCATCGTAGTAAGAGCATCTCCAGTCGTGCACGCCCCCAGGCCGTTTTCCGACGTTAAAATGGGGCCTGGGGCCGCATGCGCTAATTTTCACCATGGGGTCGCCGGTTCCCAGCCGCGCCCCAGCCCCCCCCACCGGCGATTCCACCCAAAAATTCACATAAACATAATTTTTCTCACATAGTTCAATATATAAATCAACACAAATAGTTCAACATACAAATTAATACAAATAATTAAACAAAAGCAGGCTCATAATTTAAGAAGTTTTCAAACACAATTACAACACATCAAACTAGGCATTGAGCCTCCACAGGTGCTCCACCAGGTCGTTCTGAAGTTGTTGATGAATATGTGGGTATCGAATCTCCTGACTCATAGCGAGAAAGGCAGCCCATGATGCCGGCACCTGGTGATCAACATCTACAAGATGACCCTGTCTGAAATGTGGTTCAGTGTCAATCACCGGTTCATTCCGCTCGCTCTCAATGATCATGTTGTGCAGTATCACACGGCAATTCATTACCCCCTCCCTCCCCCCCCCCCCCCCCCCACATATGAGATTTCGACCAAGTCAGAGCGGGGTACCGGACAACAGCAAATCGAGATTGAAGCGCACCAAATGCCCGCTCGACATCCTTCCTGCAAGCCTCCTGGCACTGAGAATACCAAGATTTTGCGCTTCCTGGCACATGGTTTGAGATAGTCTTCACAAATGTTGACCATCTTGGATAGATGCCATCTGCCAGGTAGTAGCCCTTGGTGTACTGGTGCCCATTGATCTCGTAGTTCACCGGGGGAGCATGACATTTAACAAGCTTGGCAAAGACGTTTGAGCACTGCAGAACGTTGATGTCATTGTGAGATCGTGCCATGCCAAAGAAGAAATACCAAATCCAGAGATCATGTGTAGCCACTGCCTCAAGTATCACACTACAAGCTCCTTGATCACAAATTTAAAAAAATACAATTTTTTAAGGAATCCTTATAAAAGGTCAAGCAAAAACGATAAGTACACACCAACTATGATCATGTTGTTGGAAATTTATGTGTCCCAAGGAAGAGCAGCTGGAAACAAGCTATGATCAGGTTTGGGTCTTCTTCATGTTGTTGTTGTTGCTCGAATCCCAGCCCACTTGATCAAAACGTGCAACACCGTTACATTTCTTTCCAAGATTTCTTCAGGGTTGTTGTCAGGGGATACCCAACTGGGTAGGCCCAGGTGGGAGCTGCAAATCTCACCGAAGCTGAGCTCCGTCGAGCTTATTGAGCGAGGTGTCACTAGATCTGCGGAGCTTCATTTTCCACTATGCGAGACGACATATGGGGAGGTTCACGGGGTCTAGGATGCCGCTCCTGCTCATACGCGAGAGCGGATTCGTGGGTAAACACACTATAATCTACAAACCTAACCAAGATATTAAGTGGCCTTCCTCTCCCCACTTCGGCCGACGAGGCCACCGAAGGAGAAGGGGAGGCCCCGGGGTAGACGACGATGACGACTCTCAAAACACCGGCGAGAGGGTATGTCTAGGCATGGGCAACCGACCCGACGAGCCAGCTCGAACCCGGCAGGGAAACTCGGACTAGACCAGGTCAGCTTGTGTTTGGGCCGGACTTGGACATGAAACTTTGGCCCGTTGTGTATCTCGGGCCGGGCTCCGGCCTGCGTAATCAGGCAATTTACACGGAGACCTGCCTAGCTACCGAATACACCCGAACCGGTGGACTACCCCGGCACTCCCTGTGATGCTCCGTCTGACTGCCCAAGCAGCAGAAACAGACAACACCGGCGCAGGCCGAGCTGGTGCACCGGCCCCCAAAAAATCGCACGGCCGGCGCTGCCGCACAGTCGTGGGCTGAGGCGAGCGTGCGTCGAGCTCATGGCTGTACGTCTCCGCCGCTTCCCCGCACGCAACCGCCTCGCGCCTCCTCCTCTTCTTAACTCTTAACAACCTCCGCTTCGTTCCATCAGTCCGCCCCCTTCCTCCGCCACCGCAACGACCTCCCTCCCACTGAACCACCCCTATGCCTTTCGCTGCCACCGCCGCCGCCGCCGCGTGCCCGACCCCGATTGGCCTGCCCCGCCCGTCATGCCGCGCCTCCGCGCATCCGCGCCGCCGCCGCCGGTTCCGGTTGGAGGCGAGCTCGTCCGCCTCCGCGCCGGCGCCCGCGCCTGCAGCAGCGGACGAGGGGGCCGGTGCGGGGCCTTGTCCCGTCGTCAGGTTCGACATGGCCGACTTCACTGTCGCCGACCGCGTCAGCGTCGGCCTCCACGGACGGGTCAGTGTTTACCGGAACCCACTTATTTCGCTCTCCACCAGGCTAATTTCGTCGCACTTCTCCCGTGACGTGATGCTAACTTCGGTGATTCTTGTCTCGTGCCGCAGTCCGACGAGATGATCTTCGAGGCCACCGTGCGCGATCCGAGCAGGTCAGCGGCGTGGACCACTCTGAAACAGTACGAATTCGCTGGACCGATACTCACTTCTTTTTCCCCTCTGTTTTCTGTATTCGTTCAGTGAGCTGTACGGGTCGACGGTGGTGTTGCGGCAGCTGACTAGCTCGCAGGCGAAGCGCAGGGGCCGGCGAGCGCTAGAGGTGATTTTTTTTTGTCTGTTAGACTTGTTGTATGTTGGAATCGTGTAGAATTATCTGCAGCTGAGAGCTCGAGTGGGCTGTGTTGATCACAGGTGCTCAAGAAGCTGGCCCGTCGCCAGATGATGTACCACTCCTACGCGATGCAGGTCCATGGCTACGTCACCCCGAGCAAGGCCATGGAGGAGGGTGATGGTCCGCTCGTCTTGGTGCACGGGGTTAGAGCCTTTGCCTTACTTACTCGGGTTGATTTTGTCTTAAGCAAATGTGGAAAGTGCCATTTTCATGTTTTGGGTCTAGTTGCGTTAGAGGTACCAGTCATTTTCATATCAGGGCGACAGGGCCTGCCTGGTTTAGCCGTTTAGGGTGTTTCTGGATGCAACCGCTACTTTAGGTTTGCTTGTTCTTGCTGGATTGAGCAATGTGCTGGTATATTCATTATGTGGACACTTTTTAAAAAAATAAATAGAATCAAATTATTTTAATGCAGTACCATGGGAGTTACTCCTTGCGTCACTGGTTGCAACTCCCAGATTGGCTTCCAACCTTAGAAGCAACATTAGCATTGGATGAAGAACAAGTAAGGAGGGTAGGAGATGATTCCATTGGAGGGCCTGCTGTAACTCGGAAGTTACGTTTAATCAGGATATTGATGAGAGACCTTCTGATTGGTGTAAGCTTTAAAAGTTGATGATTTTTGTATCTACTCCTTCACTGGTTGATCTGGATTGAGGATACATCTTTACTTGATGCAGGTAAATTACCTGCATAGCCATGGAATGGCACATACTGAGCTTAGACTGGAGAATGTTCATGTAAGCCCAGTAGACAAGCATGTCAAAGTAAGCATCATTTCCTGTTATTATGTTCTTGCAATTTATGCTTAAATTACGGAGGACACTGACAAATCAATGCCATTTGGCCCATTTCATGTAATACAGTCAAACTGCTAAAGATAACATTCCTATTTCAGCATGATTTTGCATCAGCATGTGGTGGTCACTGATCCAGATGGCGTAATCATTACAGTCTATAGTATATTTAAATCTGATTTGCTGCAATAAGTAAGACTTTACTATAACATTCCACTTCTGAAATGTATTATTCACTTTATGTATGACAAAATAACATGTCATCGTACTCTGTAATTATCTGAATCGTGCATATGAAAGCAATCTCTTAAATACTAATGCACAGATTTATCTTTACTCTTTCTGTAGTCTTAACTGCTAATAAATGCAGAACTACATTCTAAACAAGTAAGACGAATATCTCTGCAAGCTAAGGCTGTTACTTCTCGAGAATATGCTATTAGGCTAATCCAATGTTCACTTAGAAAAAATAAATGCTGTACATGGTTATTGGAAAGGAGATGAATAAACATTCTGCTACCACTCATCTGCATTATCATTATTGTTGAAAGGTCAAACTAGGATCTTTGTACGTCAACAGTCTTGCATGCTCATCATGATGATTTTGCCCTGTTTTACAATCATTTATGTTGTTAGAATTGCTTTCATATTACCAGTGAGCAAATAGTCAACTTAGAAAAAGATATTTCAGTTCATCACCATACAAATTTTTTTACGTACTAAACTTGGTTTGGTTTATGAAAATTTGAGAAAATCTATTTGTCTGTTTCATCAAGGAATCTATTTATTAGTCAACTTTTGAACCAGAAATGTTAGTGTAACATGTGCTTTGCATAAGCGTGATATGTGCATTATTGCTAGAAACAATTAGCCGATGTCTCTTAAATTATTTAGGTGAGGCGTGCCTGCAGGACAACCTTTCCTCGTGTAAATAGCTGAGTACGACATTTGAACAGCCTTCTTTAAGAATGCTGGTGTCCAGATGTGCATTTGTATCACTTGCCATATGCATACTCGTCGTGCCAAGCCTGAAAATATTCGAATTGATAACCTGATCACAGGTTTCACGGATAATGAAACTGGGAAGTGACCCCCCTATTAATCTAAAATATATATTTTGATTGAACCAAAACCATAAAGGTGACATTTGACTTAAAGTTTGCGCATTCTGTTTATCCCAATGTTTAGTAGCTGTCATTCCATCTAAAGTTAAAACGGTTGATCAATTTCGTTTTTTCTTCATCATTTTAGGTTGGTATTCTTGGGAATGCTGTTGATTTTCATGACAGTGATCCTAGCAACAGTACAGTGGCAAGTAACAATGAAAGACAAAAAATGATGATAGCATTTGACATGAGGTAGTTTTGTAGCTTTTGTTTGCAGTTAACAGTAGTTAATATATATACATGCATACTATTAGATGAAATATTAAACTATTTTTTCTCTAGATGCGTTGGCTTCATCATGGCAAAGATGGTTCTGAGAGAGCTCATGGATTCATCAACATTTCTGAAATTCAAGTCCTTCTTGAATAAGGTTTTTGTGTGCATTCCTCTCGAGTTATTCCTATCCGCGGCTTGTCATTCCATCCTTGTTCTCGAAAATAAATGTGTTTGTCATTGTATGACTATTACAGTATAAGCACTTTGCATCTAAGCCCTTAAGGTTTAGAATGCTTTTTGGTAAAACTTGCACGGAAATAAGTAAACAACTAGGGAATACCACCTAAGCTAATTATTAGATATATCTAATGATTACACATTGAATGCACATAATTTTCGTTAGTAAGAAAAGGCTGAAACAACCAGATAATTACATAATCATAAGAAGAACAATGACTAATCAATCCTGAAGTAATTCTACCAAATATACAATCTAAGCAGCTAGTGCCCCATTCCCTTGTGGCAGCCGGCAGACCAACATGGGCTCCATAATGTTTTAGTGATATTAGGGATTTGGAGCTTTGTTTTATTGCAAGATCTTATATGCCCTTGTTTCTTGCAATGTTATGGCCGTTTAGGTCTGTTTGAGTTTAATACCACATGTTCATGTAGGCGACTTCAACTTTCTAAGTTTCTAAAAAAGTTAATAGTGGAACTAAGGAAACTATGACTCCATGATTAGTATCCTATATTGCAGGGAAATGATCCATCATGCCTGCGTGAGTTCCTTGTACCCATTCTAAGCCAAAATTCCCCATCTGGGAATATTGGCCTGCAGGTAAGGATTCATTAACGGTAATATTTACAGGGCATATTATTTCTTGAAGCTATCTGATGTTATCGTGGTTTTCTTTGTTATTCCTTAGATGCTAGATAGGAACTGGGGTGCCGGTTGGAATCTTCTGGCCTTACTACTGGCAACAAAATCTGACAAAAGGATAAGGTAAGATTAATCCTACTGTTGGCTATCCTACAAGCTAAATTTGCAAATTTGGAACAGGTTTGATATTTACATTTGATAATTCAAAATTCTTACTTTCTTGTATCAACTTAATCTACAGCTGCGTTGATGCACTGCGACATCCATTCCTTTGTGGACCTAAATGGCGTATAAGTCCAACTGTGAATGTCGTACGTTGGGGCTTGGGATCTACTGCTGTCCGCCTGGCTGAAGATTATATTTATGGACATCATCAGGTATTATTTTTCTGACATACTGGATGATTCAAGCTGCATATCCATCCCAAATGTTCACAAAGTCTTGAGCTTCAAAGTGAGCCTGACATAAGTGAAAGCCATCATCTGTCTGTAACTTGTATGCAAAATTGTGATGGAAGCCCAGTTAACTTATAAAGCTTCATTTACCATGTTTACAGCGTAGACGGTTAGCATATTTCATTGAGTTGATGGAGGTGCTAAACCCGAATCCAAGAACAGAGGTAACTGTTGTCCCGATAAGTGATAATTATAAATACTGTGTGAGGTGAACTTTGTTCTGAGCTAATATTCTGCCCGAGCTTAGTTTTTTTCTCGATATAAGCCGTTATAGTTTCTTGATCACAATGATTGTAGGGTTTACATGTGATGAGTTCACTTGATCTATTTGTTATATTCTATGGTGTGTCCTCATTATAATAAATTTAAGATAGATCATTTTATATTTCCCTATTTTGTTTTGCAAGATAGATGGTTCTTGTTATCAATGTATTTACATTTTATTTTTTCTCTTTTTTCGACTCATGTTGCTCTCTTCTTGACATGATTACTTATATATATATATTTCTTTCTGCTTTTGTTTACATAGAATTGGCTTCACTTCCTACCTGGTCGTTGGTGCCTCTTATATTGCACGGGAAGGCACATCGGTCTAACACTTCGTCAGCCTGCCCCCAGAGTCCTCATCACCAATGCGTTCCTCACATTTGCGGAAACTCCAGTGTGTGTTGATCCTGTTTTATCTCTGACTTCAGAAATTGGTTTCAAAATTATGCCAGAATCTGACTGGCCACATGACAAATCTGGCACCGAAGGAATTTTGTCAGTTACCACATCAGCAAGGATAACTCCTGGGAGGATTTATACCAATGCGGAGGATATTAAAGGGAGTACGATTACGTCTTCTAGCTATCTTGGTGGTAAATGGGGAAAGCTTCAAATATCAAGCAGCTGCCAGCTAGCCTCCCCTCAGCAAGCATTAATGTAAATGAAGACGAAGTCGACGTGTCGATGAGCTGTGGTTCGACTTTGAATGTCAATTCTGCACGGAAAGTGCTGCAAGAGGTCCGTACTCAGACCCCACCGGAAATGTTCGATTTGTCAAAGATTGTTTGCGGCACGTACATTGATTCGAGGTTGATGATTCTTCGTGGTGTCAATGGGTCGGCTTTACTTTTCATTAGATCGAATCGTATGCCTGACTCCTGACTCTTGATGAGAACATTGTAATCAATTTTTCCTGTACATTATTGTATCTCTAGGTGTACATTATTCATTTGTAAAGTGTACATAATGAGGTGTGTAGGCCTAAGTTAAACAAAAGGTGTGTAGTCCTAAATCAGACTACTACCTTCCTTTGTTGGAACAAGTAGAAAATATATTCTGGTTTAAAAGAAATAGAGAGGGTTTCAGTGTTTCACCTGAGCTTGGGAAAGTACTGGCTGTAATGTCCCTTTTCCAATACTGACCGGAAAATCGATGCAATATAGTAAGCACTATTTCTTGCTACGCAGAGAAATGATTCCCGCTAGCACGCGCTCCCGCCTCCTTGGATGAACAATAAACTGAAAAAATATTAAAAATGGTTTATTTGATTGGTATAAATGCAAAGAAAATTAGATGCATCGTTGATTGATTGACACAATGACCATGTTACTAAGATTGATAGACCAATGCGTTACTATCCACTTGTGGCCCGTGCAAACAAGAGCCGGCGGCAAACGTGCCGTTGTAACGACAGGAGGAAATGCATACACTCCCGCGAGGAGAAAGAGACAATGGTGCAGCCGAGAAGAGAAAGTTTGACTCGTCATGCATATGACTGCTCGAATTGGATGGCCTCGACGGATGTATTCATGACCTCTCAAATGAGATGACAGGGGCGGCAGCGGCGGCGGCGGCGGCCAGTTGATAGCAGCCAGCGGCGTCGCCAAGCAGTTCTGTCGTGAGGCTGATGCCCGAGTCAGATTAGACTGAGGAAAAGACAGAACTACCCTTTTTCATGGATGGTCAGATTTGGTAGTAGACATGTAAAAAAGCGCGTTATTTCGGTGCAAATAGCGGTTATAACATATATTTATCTTGAGAGTTCACGCTAAATTTTACTTCTTTTACTCGCTATGATGTTATCCACGTGATAGCACGCTATATCGCGCTAAAACGTCATAGCGTTAGCACACTATTTCCTTTCCCAGCTTATCGATCCAAAGGCCGAGTTTTCGACCTTGCGAAGAAGAACAAATTGCCTGTTTGTCGTGGTGATGAACTGCAATATACTGATTCCTCTTCTGAATCAGAAAATGACATCGCTAATGATTATGATTCTGAAAAAGTAACTTATGCCATGTTTTTGCCCCATGGGATGTTGATGTTAGGCTTCTAAACAATGGGAGAACAATTTTGTATGTGGTTATGCCTATATTGTTTGACATTTTTTGACTTTATTCTTTGTTCTTGTTGAAATTCTTTACCTTTTAGCTATATCTGTTTTTTTCAAATCGTTACTCGAAATATAGCACGCTATAGCGTGTATAGCATTTCGAGGAGTCTGCCGCTATTTCTCATAGCACACTACTTTTTACCTTGGTACTAGTACTCCACCTATACTTATGGAGTAGCGGGGTACTTCATTTTGTTCATGTTTGTTTTCCATGGGTTATGAAAGTTTGCACGCACATATCCAAGTCAAAAATTCATGTGTAATTTTCTAACATTTAGAGATTAGTTATAATTTCTTCGTGAGTATTTGATTCCAGGTTTATATGGCATCCAGACTGAGTGCTTTATAGGATTGACAGAATACCATATAAATGAGGCGCATCTTCTTTTTTGTAAACTCATCTCCAAAGAATCTCGAGGTCAAGCGTGCTTGGTCCGGTGCAATTTTGGGGACGGTGACCGACCAAGAAGTTCTTCCCTAGTGCGCACGAGTGAGAAAAAGTGTGCAGGAAAAACAAGTGTTGATCTGTTGGGCCAACATAGAGATCCTAGAGAGTTACAACGATAACGACCGCAAGCTAGGGGGTGGCCGGGTGTTACATTTAGTATCAGAACCGACCCTCGCAGTTACACGAGTGTGTGCGGGCTAGGGGTGCGAACACGTGGGACATGTGTCGGCACTGAACGCATGGACGCGTGAGAGGAGGGGACATTCTTGACTTGGATTGCCTGGATCAATTTGGGGATGGGTGACGTATCTGGAAGTTCTTCGCGGGCACTCAAGAGTGAGATAAAAGTGTGCAAAAAACACTAGAGTTACTCCGTGGGGCCAGTATAGTATAGAAATCTAAGAGCGCTGCCAGGGTAACGACCGCGGATCTAGGGGTGGCCGGGGTGTTACAATGTACATTTGAATTACCCTATCATTGACACCATATGAATGTCTAAGGGGCATTCTAGCTATTTCTTTAACCTCTCCCGAGGAATATTAACATGGCATGTTGAGTAGGCCTCACTGGCAATTACAAAGGTCAACTTAATGAGGAAGGTTTCATAGGATTTTGTGGCATAGCTTACTCGGCCTTCACAAGAACATCCAGTGGTGGAGCTATGGCAAAGTGAGGGGGGGCGCCGCCCCCCAGCCCATGGTCTTCAAAGGAAGAAAACCTCTGACATGGGCCATTTGTCCCCCCAGTTCTTAAAAAAAAAACAGTCTTATTATGGCCTATTTAGCCCATCTACCCCCCCATGCATTGAGCCCAAGCTCCGCCAGTGAGAACATCGGAGGTTATGGATGCATCGAGCGCAATAGAGGTTGAGGGTATTTCCTAACCTTCATATGGAGGTCAGTGAGAATGTATCGTGTAATCCCATGAGTAGTGTATTGTTGAAATCGCCTGTCAATGTCATCATCATCCAACCCTCCCTATTTAGAGGCTTAGACTTTGCTGCTAATTAACAAACACGATCATCTGTCACAATAGTATGATGCGCGCCCCAACCACACCGACCTGAACAAAATAGTTGTGCTAACATGCCGAGGATGAGGAAGCTTCAACTTGTCACTGAGCCTGGTGGGAGAGAATCGCAAGAGCCTTGAATTGACAAGTCCTACCACTATCACTGCCACAAAACTCCTAGTTCAAACACACTAGAGATAACCGTCCAACAACCCGCGAACAAGTCACTAACCACTTCTCAAGTCAACCTAGCCGGCTCCTAGAATATGCCTTAAAAAATGACAATGATGTAGGACGCTCCACCATTGATTCTTCTAGGAAGACCCAGAAATACAAGTTCACCCTAGAGATTAAAACTAGGAGGTAGGAAGGAGGCACCCAAAAAGGGTGATGCATGCAACTTGATGGCAACGGCCAAGGAGTCCACCAATTTGTTTGAACTCCAAATCTAGAGTGTTGTCACAAGCGGTTTTTTCTCCCACAAAGATGACCCGGAGTTTACACGGAACACGATAAAAGTGGTGTTAGCTAGTAATCTACTTCTTCAAGCAACTTGTGAATGCCCAAAAATCTACTTTTCTGTCCCCAACTCCACCGAAGTAGGTGTTAAGTATAATCGCAGTGAAAGAAAAGTAGATAGACCACTTGAAAACTATATAAAAGATATTATATAATTTTGGAATAATTAATGGCAGAATTTTGAACAACCATTGCCTGCATTTGTATATGAGAAAATGAACCGAGATTATGGGGCTTGATCACTCTCTCGAAAACATGGTGGTACAATATAACACACATAGATATGAGAATACATGAAATACAAGATGCAAGTTTTATGTCTGTCGAAGCTATCGATATATGTATATGACTATATGAGCATCACGTACTTGTATCAAACATACCCTCTATCTGCGTAAGTTTGGTTGCTAATACTCCCGAAGCGAGTGGGTTTTTCGCACGTCAAGAATTAATTACAAGTGCGGAATATCGTCTTAAGATTCATGACATGAAGTTGGAACCCGTGCTACAAATTAACTCTCGATTGCCACCGAGCTATAAAACCTCCCAATTTTATCCCTAGTGGAGTTTCTCAAGAATAGTTCTTATCGGCCTTTGCGTCTACTATTTCATTCACTTAACTAATAACACTATAAGTCCACTCCAACTAACACACACGTTTCCCCCACACATGCTCTATCTCCAAGATTGATCATGTGTAGCATCAAGAACGGGATACTAATACAAGTTTATAACATATTAAACACAAACATATGACAAGATTGAATCTGAATAAATCATCTCATAAGACAAAGACTACCATCAAGAATATACAGTAAGTCAGTAATGATCATAATCATGTAGCGCGACTCATATGTCTTTGAAACAATGTAGCACATAGAGAGTTAGATCAAGCTAATGTCATAAACATGTACATGGACTACTCCCTATTCATCATGCCACCAACACATACTGCCAAAGACTGTAGCAAGATGATGATATGATATTCTGGAAGGCCTAAGGCGCAACCTGGCCCGTACTTTGGTCTCTTGGGTAGTTTGAATACGTAATTGAAGATTTTCTGCTTTCCTAAATTAAATAACAAAACAAAAAGTTTCGGTGCAAAATTTTGTAAATCAATAAAATATTATAAGAAACATAAATATCATGGCAAATAACAGAAAATTACTTTAATAAGCCATACATATGTGTTAGACGAATGCAGGGCCCCTAGTGCGGTGATCAAGCGAGATTTCATCCTCTAGTGTGCATGTGCTTCATTACTCACTATATGAAAGTTGGCCCGAATCGCGGCCTGTGGGAGCTCGTGGTACTGTTCATGTCACTGTTCATCTACAATGTTGAACAGTACCACGGTGGGCCCCACATGTCTGCGTTTTTTTTTTTTTGCCGAAAAAAAATTTGAATTTGCAAAATCAATTACTTTAAATCTACCCAACAGAAAAATATGAAAAATATATCAAAATAATAGGCTGAACTCGTGGCCTTTGTCTTCCTCTATTAAGTGGCGGTGGTAGCGAGTAGAGTCGTGCATGAAATCAACACATGAGTGTGATTGGTTGTAGCTCTCTTTTTTCATATGGGTTTTTTTCACTCCATTTTGGACACTACTACAATTTCTAAACGTGCTCGTGGCATGTACAATTTTATACTTACATAATACATGGCAAATATGAGAAACATGGCTAGATGAATCTCAAAACATGATCAACCATGGGATGTTGGATTATTAGGCATAATTTTCATGATTAATTCCAGAATATAAAGCATGATCGCAAGAGCTACTAACATGTTAATCTAAAAAATACTAGACGTATTAATTAACATGAACAACAGCAAGACATCTACGAACACAGCCATCGGAACGTGACGAACGTACCGAACAATTGTAGATGAAATAGTCGTTGGAGCAGCAACGGCAGCAGCTTGAGCGGCGACGGTAGCAGCTCGAAAAAGACGACGTTGGAGACGAGTCGCCCGCGGACCCGGAGATCGTCCAGGAAGTCGAGCCGTGATGAAAAAATTGAAAGCAGTCGCGCGGGACGCTTCCCAAAAATCTTATTCGCCCTCTCCCGTACAGGATCACAAGGACAAGTGGTTCCGGAGACCATGTCCCGTTCGCCGGTGCACGCCGGCGCACGGGATGGAGTAGACTACGGTGGCGGCGCAAGGCACAAGATTGACAAAACCTAGATTGGTTCGGGGCTGTGAAGGCGCACGCAGTGCACGGCAATATATAGTGCGGTTCGGGAAACCCTAACGGGTACAACGTGGGCCGGCCACGTCGCACACGTTCGAGTCGGTGCAGTAGCCCACGATCCGGGAGCGACCCGAACTGGCTAAGCTGCACGCGTATGCTAGCGACTCGATTTTCCTGAACAACAAAAATATAGGTATCGGCTCGGCTCATTCCCGCAACCCGCGACGTGTCGTGTCGTGACGAGACGGACGGACGAACGGACGGACGGACGGCGGCAGAGGAGGAGGAGGAGGAGTGCGCGGGAGAGATACTTCTGTTCTCAACTAGCACACCAAGTGTCACAACACTCCACCTTATAAGGTGATGTTTGTCTCCTCCAACTAGCAATGTGAGACTAAACTTTAGCACCACTTTGCACCTCCAAAATTCTGCCATGCACATGGGCCAATTTGAGATTTTCAGGAATTTCTTATTGGGCTGCCCAAATGGGCCCAAAATCTAACAATCCCCCACCAGATCTCAAATTCCCATTTAGAGATTTTGCCAAACCTCGTTTCTTGTTTATATACCAGTGTTTTAGCAGAGACTGTTAAGTTGAACTTCTGCCTAGAGTTTCAAGCTACATCTACCAGCAACTTGAACAATGGACGAACTTTGAATTGCAAGTTTGGTGCCAATAGACTTCACTCAAAGTCATAACCAATACGTGGCTGCCAGTAGCCTACCCCGCGGGTGGAGCATATGCGTCATACTCCTTGGTCTCTTCATGAGCTTATTAGAGATCACCCAAATCTCATAGACTGCGACGTTTAACAGTCGGACTCATATAGGTGTGTTCTTTCAAGATTGCTTTGTAGGATAGCACCTTTGCTACGAATAGCCAACAGAAACACATTAAGGCATATTGCCAACCTGCCTTACAGAATGTGAGAGTTATGCATCTTCCCACGGAGAGGGTTATAAAATAACTCTCCTCTGTTAAACCACTAGCTTGTTCTTCCCAGGTCCTAATTCACGGGATCTCCGATCACATAGGTTGGGTTACCACTATGGTGTAACGC
Organism: Poa pratensis; assembly: GCA_947311845.1. NCBI lineage: Eukaryota > Viridiplantae > Streptophyta > Magnoliopsida > Poales > Poaceae > Poa > Poa pratensis. Next base: position 47,440,387 of record CAMZMU010000042.1, on the reverse strand, counting down.
TCACGGGTCTCAACCCCATCTCCCTCGATGCACTATCTATCGCATTACATGATAGTCCCTTCGTAAAGGGATCTGCCAGGTTTTTGTCAGTTTGAATATAACTAACAGTAATTACTCCAGAGTTTCTCATTTTCCTGACAGACTTCAAACGTCTTTTAATGTGTCTTGATGACTTCGCGTTGTCCTGTCCTTAGCACTGTTCACTTTCATGATAACCGTTTGGTTGTCACAGTTCATAAGGATGCCCGGTAATGGTTTCTCAACCACCGACAAGTCCATCAAGAGCTCACGCAGCCATTCTGCCTCTACAGAAGCTGTATCTAAAGCAGCAAGTTCTGCTTCCATAGTTGACCTCGTCAAAATTGTCTGTTTGCAAGACCTCCATGACACTGCGCCACCTCCAAGAATAAATGCATATCCACTTGTGGCGTAGAGCTCATCAACATCTGAGATCCAGTTCGCATCACAGCAAAAGAGATATCAGGGTTAGACATGAACCTGCTCAACTTGCTCACAGCAAAAGAGATATCAGGTCTCGTCGCGCTCGCAAGGTACATGAGTGAACCGATCACTTGAGAATATCTTAATTGATCTCTCGTTTCCTTTTTGTTCTTTCTGAGTGTCACACTGGGATCATAGGGTGTTGGAGAAGGCTTGCTGTCTATATAACCAAAGCGGCTCAAGACCTTCTCAACATAGTGTGATTGCGTTAACGTAATCCCACTCTCATCCCTAATCAACTTAATGTTCAGGATCACATCAGCTTGTCCCAGATCTTTCATATCAAAGCTCTTTGACAGAAAAGACTTGACCTCATTTATCACTATCATGCTTGTACCGAAAATAAGTATGTCATCAACATACAAGCATAATATAACACTATCGCCCCCACCATGGCGATAATACACACACCTGTCAGCCTCATTAATGGCAAAGCCTGCAGACGTAAGAGTGCTGTCAAACTTCTCATGCCATTGCTTAGGTGCTTGCTTCAGCCCATACAAAGATTTTAACAATTTGCACACCTTTCTCTCTTCACCTTTTACTACAAACCCATCAGGCTGATCCATATAGATTTCCTCTTCCAACTCTCCGTTAAGGAAAGCTGTCTTTACGTCCATTTGATGAACGATAAGACCATAGGAGGCAGCCAGGGAAAGTAGTACACGAATGGTGGTGAGTCGAGCAACAGGTGAATAGGTGTCAAAGTAATCTTCGCCTTCACGCTGGGTGTAGCCCTTGGCCACAAGCCGTGCCTTGTACTTCTCAATAGTACCATCAGGCCTTAGCTTCTTCTTGAACACCCACTTACAACCCACAGGTTTGCAGCCGTAGGGTCGTTCAGATAATTCCCAAGTTCCATTAGAAAGAATCGAGTCCATCTCATTATGGACAGCTTCTTTCCAGTCATCAGCATCAGGAGATGCAAATGCCTCTGCAATGGACGTGGGAGTATTGTCCACAAGGTACACAATGAAATCATCACCAAAGGATTTTTCAGTCCTCTGTCTCTTGCTCCTCTTGGGAGCTGATTCATTGTCATCCTTCTCAAGGACTTCCTCAACATGTGGTTGTTCAGAATGATCAACAGATGTACTAGGTTCAGCAAATATCTCAGAAGAAATTCTAGCAATGCTATGCATATCCTTCATAGGAAACGTGTTCTCAAAAAATGTTGCATCACGAGATTCCAAAATAGTATCAACATGCATATCAGGTATCTCAGATTTAACCACTAAAAATCTATAGCAAATGCTCCGCTGAGCATAACCTAGAAAGACACAATCCACTGTCTTCGGTCCAAGTTTTCGTTTCTTAGGAATTGGAACATTGACTTTCGCCAAACATCCCCAAGTACGAAAATAAGAAAGTGATGGTTTTCTCCCAGACCACTCCTCGTAAGGTGTCTTCTCTTTATCCTTGTTAGGAACTCTATTCAGGACATGACACGAAGTCAACAAAGCCTCCCCCCACCATGCCTTAGATAAACCAGCAGTGTCCAACATGGCGTTCACCAAGTCGGTCAGCGTGCGGTTTTTCCTCTCGGCAACCCCGTTTGATTGGGGCGAATAGGGAGGCGTCCTCTCATGAATAATACCATGTTCCTCACAGAATTCATCAAATACGTTGGAGAAATACTCGCCACCACGATCTGACCTAAGACGTTTGATCTTTCTCTCTAATTGATTTTCTACTTCAGCTTTATAATTTTAAAGTAGTCTAAAGCTTCATCTTTAGTGTGCAACAAATATACATAACAGAACCTAGTAGCATCATCGATTAAAGTCATGAAATATCTCTTATCACCTTTTGTCAACACGCCATTCATCTCACATAGATCCGAATGTACGAGTTCTAGTGGTGCCAAGTTTCTCTCCTCGGCTGCCTTGTGAGGCTTTCGAGGTTGCTTAGATTGCACACAGCTATGGCACTTAGAACCTTTGGCAATGGTGAAAGTAGGAATTAAACTCAAACTGGAAAGTCTACTCATTAAACCAAAATTAACATGACATAAACGAGAGTGCCAAACATTAGCATCCGAATCCACACTGCCACAAATATGGTTTACTGACTTATTACAAAAATCCGATAATGAAAAGCGGAACAAGCCTCCGCACTCATACCCTTTACCAATAAATTGTCCAAACTTTGACACAACTACTTTATTGGACTCCAAGACTAATTTAAACCCATCTCTGCATAGAAGGGAGCCGCTAACGAGATTCTTGTTCATAGTAGGGACATGCTGCACGTTCCTCAGCTGCACGATCTTCCCCGAAGTAAACTTCAGATCTACCGTGCCAACACCACGAACAGAAGCATGTGATCCATTCCCCATTAAGACGCTTGAATCTGCGACCTGATAAGAAGTGAACATAGAGATGTCAGCACATACATGAACATTAGCACCCGTATCAATCCACCAACATGGAGATTGAAATACTGAAAGCACAATCGGTAAATTACCGTACCCATCAGCATTGCTAGCGGTCACGACGTTGACATGCTTTGGCGCCTTCCCTTTCTTGTCTGCACGATCTGGGCAGTCCACAGAGAAGTGTCCGGGCTCTCCACAAGTGTAGCACTTTAGCTCAGATTTGTTCAGCATCTTCTTCTTCTTCTTGAAAGAAGTAGTCTTGGTAGGCATGTTGAAGGAAGGCTTGCTCTTTGCCTTGCTCTTGCCATGGTGAAAGTTCTTCTGCACCATGTTGGCGCTAGACTGACCTTCACCACCTCTCTCAGCAGTGTCCTTAGCCCGAGCCTTCTCCTCAACATCAAGAGACGCTATCAGGTTTTCAACCGATATCTCCTGTCTCTTGTGTTTGAGAGTTGTGGCGAAGTTCCTCCATGAAGAGGGCAACTTTGCAATAATGCATCCAGCCACAAACTTGTCAGGTAAGGCACACTTAGCGTGCTCAAGCTCCTTAGCAATGCACTGTATCTCATGAGCCTGTTCGACTACAGAACGGTTGTTAGCCATCCTGAAGTCATGGAAGCTCTCCATGATGTACAGTTCACTGCCAGCATCTGCTACACCGAACTTAGCGTTCAGTGCCTCCCAGAGCTCTTTGGCATCTGTAATGTGCATGTACACATCAAACAGCTTGTTGCTAAGAGCACTCAGAACGAGTCCCACAAAGGCAGTATTGGTTTCCTTGAACTTGTTCTGATCCTCGTCAGATATAGTTCCTTCAGGTAAACCCTCACTAGCCTCGAACACTTTCAGAGATCGCAACCACAGTGTGGTCTTGTACTGCCATCTCTTAAAGTCCACACCGGTAAACTTGTCCGGCCTCAGCGCATCAGATAGATGTCCCATGTTTAACTCAGGAAATTGCCTATAACAAAAATAAGGTTTTTGGATTGTTGGATTATTAGGCATAATTTCCATGATTAATTCCAGAATATAAAGCATGATCGCAAGAGCTACTAACATGTTAATCTCGAAAATACTAGACGTATTAATTAACATGAACAGCAGCAAGACATCTACGAACACAGCCATCGGAACGTGACGAACGTACCGAACAATTGTAGATGAAGTAGTCGTTGGAGCAGCGACGGCAGCAGCTTGAGCGGCGACGGTAGCAGCTCGAAGAAGACGACGTTGGAGACGAGTCGCCCGCGGACCCGGAGATCGTCCAGGAAGTCGAGCCGTGATGAAGAACTTGAAAGCAGTCGCGCGGGGCGCTTCCCAAAAATCTTATTCGCCCTCTCCCGTACAGGATCACAAGGACAAGTGGTTCCGGAGACCTGTTGTCCCGTTCGCCGGTGCACGTGATGCATGTAAAATGCATACATGAACTTTGCACTATATCACACATATTACAATCATATTTGCATCATATAAGGGTTATATTACTGTTATTTAATGATTTTAGGAAATAAATCAATTGTTTCCTATTTTTATGGAATTAACCCTGCGCAGGCAGAAAACCCTATTTCTTTCCTTTTATGTTTCAGGGACCCAAACGTCGTCCAAAAATTATGGAAAAATACAGGCGTCAGTATTTTGGAAGGAGGAAGACCTCGGAGCGAAGGAAGCAAGCAAACGGAGGCCAGAAGGCCGAAAGAGGGTGGCCCACGCGGCCAGGTACTGTGGCCGCGTGGGGCCCACTCATTTGGCCCTCGTGGCTCCGCTGCCGTCGATCTTTCGGCCACCGACTCCATCTTGACCTAAAAAGCCTATAAAAAAGGTCCCCTGGCGTTTCGCGAAGGGAGCGCCGCAGAAACACAGAAACACCGAACCAGAGATCAGGAGCTGTAGATTGGAGGGGGAAAACTCCGGCAGGGCGCTGCCGGTGTGGTCTCCATCCTCTCCATCGACTTCTCCACCGTCTCCATGATGAAGAGGGAGTAGTCCACCTCTGGACTATGGGTTTGTGTAAGTAACTTATGTATCTCTCCTCTCTTGAGCTTCACTAATTAGTACCGTATGAGCTGCTGAACATGATTACGGTCATATTTGTAATACCTATGTGGTGGATCTTTCTATGAGTTAATATATGTTTGAGATTGCAATGTTTGTTTCAGTTATGAGTATAGATGCATATTATGTACCCCGTTCTTGTCTACTTGTTATGATCAAGCATGTTTATGAGAGCGTGTGTGGGGAAACGTGTGCATTAGTTGGAGTAACGGGGAGTGGTGAGTGCGGTAAGCTGACAACTTAATATCGCGATCCACTGGGGTGTTTACCTTACTTTGTTACCTCACTAGGGATAAACAAAAATACCATGCTGCAAAGGTTGAGGGTGACCAAGCTTCTTCCTGTGACTAGATCCAGCATGTTCTTATTTTCACTTCATGTCATGAAACTTATTGCTATACTTTGAGTCATCTTAATTACTGAGGTGTTATGATTTGGTTCGCATCTTGGTGGAGTATAAGAGAGACTAATAATCAAAAGGTCTCTATGTTAGGACGTGATGCCCATATATCTAAGTAACTTGTTATCAAACTTTGTGTTGCAATCTCATATGTTAATTCTGTGTGTGTTCCATTGTCTGCCACTTTATAAAGAGAGAGTGCATTTGTGAAACCATGAACCCCGGTCCATTTTTAATCATAAGAAACACCTTTCCAACACCATATACCACTGATACGTCTCAAACGTATCTATAATTTTTGATGTTCCATGCTTATTTTATACCAATTGCTACATGTTTTGCATCTACTTTATATCACTTTTATACATTTTTTGGGACTAACCTATTAACAAGATGCCGAAGTGCCAGTTCCTGTTTTCTGCTGTTTTTGTATTCCAGAAAAGCTAGTCTGGAAATCTTCTCGGAATTGGACGAAACTACACGGGGTGCCTATTTTTCCAGAACACGCCTGACGGAGCGAAGGAGCAGCAGAGGAGGGCCACCAGGGCCCCACACGCCACGAGGGCGCGGTTCCCCCCTCTGCCGCACCCTGGGGTGGTGTGGGCCCCTCGGGGGTCCGCAACCGCCGCCCTTTCGCCTACTTATTCCCCCCGACGCGAAAACCCTAAGTACCTGAGCAAATATCCACGAAAAGATCCAGAGACGCCGCCGTCGTCAACCCTAGCTCGGGAGGGTTCAGAACCTCTTCCCGGCACCCTGCCGGAGAGGGGAATCGTCACCGGAGGCTTCTACATCGCCATGCCTGCCTCCGGAGTGATGCGTGAGTAGTTCATCCTTGGACTACGGGTCCATAGCAGTAGCTAGATGGTTGTCTCTCCACTTTGTGCCATCATGTTTAGATCTTGTGAGCTGCCCTACATGATCAAGATCATATTATTGTAATGCTGCATGTTGTGTTTGCTGGGATCCGATGAATATTGAATATTATGTCAAGTTGATTATCAATCTATCTTATATGTTATTTAAGATCTTGCATGCTTTCCGTTACTCGTAGATGCTTTGGCCAAGTAGATGCTTGTAACTCCAAGAGAGAGTATTTATGCTAGATAGTGGGTTCATGTCTCCGTTTAACCTGGGACAGTGACAGAAAGTTCTAAGGTTGTGGATGTGCTGTTGCCACTAGGGATAACCTAACGATGCTATGTCCACGGACATATGTGTTTGTTTACATTACGCACTTTACTTAATGCAATTATCCGTTGCTTGCAACTTAATACCAACGGGGGACTCGGATGACAACCCGGCGGTGGATTATTAGTCATAGATGCTGTTGGATAACGATCTATGTATTATGTCGTAATGCCCAATTAAATATCATAGTAGTCAACATGTCATGTATATGCATTGTCATGCGCTCACTATTCGTCAATTGCCCAGCTGTAATTTGTTCACTCAACATGTTAGTTATCTTTTATGGAGAGACACCACTAGTGAACTGTGGACCCCGGTCCATTCTTTTACACTGATTAAACAACCACAAACTGCAAACTGTTCCTTTTTCATTCTCTGCAATTTAATACTCATTTTCCACACCATACGTTTAATCCTTTGTTTTCAGCAAGCCAGTGAGATTGACAACCTCACTGTTTCGTTGGGGCAAAGTAGTTTGATTGTGTTGTGTGCAGATTCCACGTCAACAGTCCAGACTCCCTGCGACAGTTATTTTTCTGGCGCCGTTGACAACCTTCTGAAGAGTTGCTGCTCCTACTGGTTCGATAATCTTGGTTTCTTTCTGAGGGAAAACTTGCTGCTGACTACATCATACCTTCCTCTTGGGGTCTCCCAACGAACGTGTGTTTCACGTCATCAACCACTTTTCTATTTTCAGCCATCATTAAATCCGAAAATACAAAAATACTTTTCATCTTGCATACATCATTAAAAAACCCAAAAATATCATTTACCATTGCATACACCACCATTGCATATTTATTTCCTGTTTGCATTGCATAACTATCTTGATATCATTCTTTACACCTTGTGCTTGACAATCACAGGTGAGGTTGAGGACCAAAACATTTAACTTTGTTTTGTAGGTAACCAAAAGAAGGATAAGAAGATATATCTTCACTACTGATTCCCCGAGAGTTCGATATTAAACCCTCGAATCACCCCTCGTGGGGAAAACAAGTCTTCCATTACAACGTCGATCTTGTTTCTTCAGAACTACAAGGAGTCATTAGGAAAGAAGGAGCCAGGCCAGGCCAGTAATGGTAAAGCGCCGGTGGCTCCTCTTGTTATTCCTGCTGCTGTGTCAAAAGTGTCTGCGCCATCTAGGTGGTGTGCCCCTGATTCTGGCTGGATTAAAGTAAATGTGGACGCTGGCTGGGACGCCGATTCCGCATCGGGTGGCATCGGCATGGTCGTCCGGGATGACAATAGCAAGGTTCTCTACTCTGAGTGGAAGTCTCTGAACTCATGTGCTAGCGCGGAAGAAGCTGAGGTTCTTGCCGTGCTGGATGGCCTCCGGTACCTGGCGGCAAACACTCAACAACCTGGGGTGCTGGAATCTGACTGCGCTAGAGTGGTTGAGGTGTTGTCGTCCTCCGCCAGAGATAATTCTGATCATTGGTGCTTATTTCTGGAAGCGAAGGCCCTCCTGAATATTATTCCAGAAATGAAGCTGTGCAAGGTCGCCCGGGTGAGCAATGGAGTTGCGCATGAGCTAGCAAAGTTAGGCAAGCGTGAGTGTGGTGTTATGCACAGGGCAATTCCTTCATGCGCGTTGGATGCCCTTATATAGCTGGCCAAACGGGCCGTGCTTAACGGGCCGGCCCGAGGCACGCTCGAGATGGCACGGCCCAAGCACGGCCCGGCCCGCTTCGTCACGTGCCGTGCCGGCACGAGGCCCACACGGGCTCGTGCCCAGCTCCGAGCTGGGGCACGTGGGCCGGCCCGGGACGGCACGCCCCAGTTCGTGCCCTAAGCGTGCCTCACCTCCATCTCCTCCATCTCCTCTCTCCCTGCAGTTCCTCACCTCCCTCTGGTCCGCCCGCCGCTGGCGAGCCGCCGTTCGTCGCCCCCACGCGCTCCTCAACCGCCTCGAGGTCGCTCCGGCGAGCACGACCACCACCGGCCGACGATCCGGCACCTTCTCCTCTTCCTGCGCCTTCACCGTCGCTCCTTCGTCGTGCCGTGCCGAGCGTGCCGTGCCGTGCCGCCGTGCCGTCGACGTGCCCGCCGTGCCGTGCTCCTCCCGGAGTTGGAGCCCGTGTGCCGGCACGGCACGGCACGAATGCAACCGTGCCGCTCGCGTGCCGTGCCGTCCGCGGGCCGTGCCGTCGCCGGGCGTGCCGTGCCGTGCCGTGCCGGCACGTTTGGCCAGCTATATGCCCTTATGCTTGATTGTAAGAACGCTGGTGCCTAAGTAATACATCCCACCCAAATATCTCAAAAAAAAAAAAATCTCGGGGCATTCAAGTCACCGAAGACCACCTGCAATCCTCCCGAATCGGTTCAACTGTTTCGTCCAAAACAAAAACGAAAAAAAAAGGGGTAGCAGACGGCAGCCAATAATTCCGGTCCACAAGATGTCACGTAGGAGTAGTAGATCCGTCTGGATGAGCGACCGTCTGACCCTTGACAAGGAAGGTCGCTGTTGGCCGCCTGCCCCACCAACCAGCTGCCTACTGTCCATGCCAGGTGGGCCCGCTACACCCACCCCACCTACAAATCCAATTCTATTTAGCCCCTCCGTCCCCACGCCTCTTTCTGTTTCAGTCCTCCGTTGCCAAGAGACCAGCAAGCGCCGCTCCCGGAGCGAAGCAAGGACAGAAGACAGATGACGGAGATGCAGCACGTGGTGAAGGTCGAGGAGGGACGCCCGGCCGCTGACGGCCGGCCCTCCGTGGGGCCCACCTACCGGAGCGCCTTCGCCCGCGACGGCTTCCCGGCCCCCGTCCCCGGCCTCGACAGCTGCTACGATATATTCCGGTGAGCCCTCCTTGCTCTTCCGCCGTGCCCCCGGCTGCTTGCTTCCGCGTTCCGCTGGCTGATGGGCGGGTAATGGCCAAGAGATTAGTTAGTTATTCTCTTGGACTACTTTTCTTCCTCTTGGCGGCGTTAGTCAAAGTATTCGCGCGCTGATTCTGCTGATAAAGATGGTGTTTTTTTCCTTTTTTTGCTAGCCATTTGTCGCTGTCTTGCTAGTACATGGAGATCGGGGTTCGATCGATATGCCCTTTGCCTCAACAAATCTAACTAATTGCTGGAACCCTATTCTTTATGGCATTTATGTAACCGTTGTTCGGTATGGTAGCCTGGGGATTTGTCCCCCCACCCTTGCACAAAAAAACCCTATTCTGCAAGACATTCTTTTCTCTATTTTTTTCTTCCGTTTGTGCGTATGTCGGATCAGTAGATGGAAGGCGGCGGTACTGTTTCCTGCTCATTCTTTACGATCTACGTGGTTGACCATGCAAACATGTCATCAGATTGAATTAAATTTCTCCGTAGCATATGTGATTGCGTATGCTGATGTCAGAATGGTCAACGGTGTCTGCTTTGTTTCGGGTTAGTTAACTATGAAGGAAATCAACTGAGCAGCCGGGTCATTTGCACTTGCTCTACTGACTTGCTTCTAATATTCTTAAATCTGGTGATCATTTTTCTTAGTGAGCTTATTCAGTTCTGAGTTTTAATAATGTTTGCTCATAAACAGAATGGCCGTGGAGAAGTTTCCAAACAACAAAATGCTTGGCCGCCGTGACATTGTTGATGGGAAGGTACTATTCGATAGATCACTCCATGTACAACTTATATTCCCCTGAAATATTACCGCAGTAGAAACCTTGCTAAAATATGATTTCTGTGCTATAAACAAATAGGCCGGTGCATACGTTTGGAGTACATATAAGGAGGTGTTTGGCATTGCAAGTAAAATCGGTAACTCTATTAGGAGCTGTGGAATCACGAAGGTTTGTTCCCTCATTTCTTTGTATTTGCTATTCTGTTCAGTTTGATACTAATTTACCTGAGCATATTTCAGAGAGATGTTATGTTTTTCTCTCATCTTGAGTGAACACGCGAATTAAACATCATGTGAACTTTTATTTAGCTCATGGTTCACGATTAAACTGGGATCATGTCATTTCATGCCGACTAAAAAAGTTTAAACTGCATAATTATGCAGGGTAGCCGTTGCGGTATATATGGTGCTAATAGTCCTGAGTGGATTATCACGATGGAGGTAAAGTCTTGGTTCTAATGGATGCAGCATTTTATCATTTTTGCAACAAGTAACTATTTGCATCGTGTTGGACTTCTGGAGTTTTTGTTGAAGCAATCATTGTCCCCTCATAAAACTTAATTCAGTTGCAATCTTTATGTTGCAGGCTTGCAATGCCCATGGAATTTACTGTGTTCCATTATATGACACTCTTGGTATATATCCTGACATCTCCATTATATGGCATGGATGAGCTTATAGTTGTCTGTTCAGATACTTCTTAGAGGTCGTTTGGTAGCCATCATTTTGGGCCGGAATTATGGAATTCATTTGTGATTCTATGCCCAACCTGTTTGGCTGGCCTGGAATTGGACATGTCATTTCATTTGGAATTCCAGCAAATGCCTATTGTATGTTATGCCAATTCCTATCACTAACCCTGCCATTTCACTTTCCAAATGAAATGAAATGATGGCATCATTTCTTTTTTGTCAAATGAAATGAAATGATGGGTGCCAAACGAGCTCTTAGTTCATTTTTCAGTTTTTTGTTGTGCATCAGTGGATTATAGACTTCACCATCTTCTCCTTGAGAAATAGTTCTCGATATTCATATGCTTGCACTATTTAAGGTTTCTTTAACCATGATCAAGTGCTAATCAAGTCTTAAAAGAAAGGATTGAAAGCCTGCCACATCTTTGAAACATACTACAAACAAGTTATCTAATCTAGTAATATGTGAGCAGAGCACTAAGCAATTGGAAATTCTTAAGTACTGATCCTTTTCCCCAGTTGGCACATTCGAAACATGTAAAAGAAACAACAATGATGGTACAGTTCGACCTTCGTATTGAAAATACTCTTTCTGTAGGGGCTGGTGCGATAGAGTTTATTTTGTGCCATGCAGAAGTTGAAATTGCGTTTGCAGAGGAGAAAAAAGTTGAGGAGGTATGTTTCCTTCATTATTGCACATCTAGAATTTATATGCTTTGCAATGTACCATGAACTGCTATTTTGAATATTTGGTATCCATGTCTTTTCTTGGAGGAGGATGCATATTGACTCCTATAGCCCTATTTGGTCCGTACCTCAGGAAGTTGGAAACAGATGCATGTGAATCGATGTCTTCTATATCCCTAACACCATGTTGTGGTAGCCTAATCTGAGAAAAGTCCAGTTCTTTTGGGCTGTGATCCTAGCTGGTTTCGGGTAGGGATGTAAGCGGCGTCCCGCATAAGCCCGCTAAAGTAGGTGACAGTACAAAGTGAACTTTTTTCGATAAAGGGAGAGTACAAAGTGAACTAATCTGTAAAAAGATGCCACAACTAATTGACTGATTTTGACCAATGTTCAAGATATCGCTTATCGTTTACTGCTCGGTTGACCTCAGATTAGAGATTAATCGCTTATCGGCCGATTAATCGATTTTATCGGTCGCCTATTTATCGGCTAGTTTTTTTTGTAAATGTCAACTTCCGTCACTAAAAATTCTAAAATATGCTATGCAAAAATTACATTGGAGTATTGGATATAAGTGCTACATTGAGTCCTTTCCTTTGAATCAACAAAGTGGGCAAAATTTGAGCTAATGTAAAGTTCTACAAAACTATCATCCTATAAATCGGCTGTCAGACCGATAAATCGCCAACAAGTGGCAAAAATCGGCCGAAAATCGGCTGTCAGACCAAAATATCGGCGCCAGCGATAAACTCGGCCGATATGCTATAATCTTATCGGTCACCCCACGATTCACGATAAATCGGCTGATTAATCGGCATATCGGCCAATTTTTTGAACATTGATTTTGACTATGGAGCGGGGCGGATCGAGCGCCACTTTGCATCCCTAGTTTCGGCTTCAAAAGTTTCTTGTTGCAGTTCTGCTCTGTTGAGTTCCATAAGCTCTTTGCATCAATAGAAGCCGTGATTCATATTAATAGAAAACATTCCATTGTCAACATAATTCTCTGTTGTTGAGCAATTGCCTTGTTTCAACATATTTTTATTTTTTCTATTTATATTTTGGGCCAAAATTAAGACAGTTGTGAAGTAACCATGCTAACGTGTATTCTGTTATTATTGTCCATCTTGTATCTCAATTTGGCAGCTCTTGAAGACATTTCCCAAGTCAACCGAGTTCTTGAAAAGTGAGTTTGACCTATTCTAGATATCTTTTATCATCTAATACCATAATGTTTGTACTGTGAAAATAAATGTGTAACTTTGTTTGTAGCTATTGTGAGCTTTGGCAATGTGACTGAAGAACAAAAGGAAGAAGTCTCCAAGTATGGGCTGTCAATATACTCATGGCATGAGTTCCTTTCTTTGGTAAGATAGGTTGTCAGCTTTGCATGTGGGTGCTTTTGAACACTATTTTCTTGAAAGTATGAGTATTTCATCATGATGTGCACTTTAGTATCCTCAATTCTGCGAATGACTGGATAGCAAACATTAAACTTAATCTCATTTGTGGAACATCAGAACAAAGGCTTCTAATGGTTATTGGCTGCAAATTTATCAAACCAGCCATTATATGTTCATTTGTTGTTACCATCTGTTGTTAGATCTCCTCAGAATTTCAAATCTTGTTTGCCACTTGTGCTTGATCACACAGTACAATTTCAAACATGACAATTTCAATTTTCTAATTGATTTAAAATATTTACTGAGACAGTCTAGTCAACACAGTTATTAATTATTGTACTCTCCTCGTGGCATCTTATCTGCAGGCAGGTGACCAAGAATTTGATCTTCCAGTGAAGCAAAGGACAGATATATGTACTATAATGTATACTAGTGGAACTACTGGTGACCCCAAAGGTGTACTGATCTCCAATGCGAGCATTATTAGTCTCATCGCAGGTGTAGACCATCTGCTTAACTCTGTAAAGGAGCGGGTAAGATGTCAGCAGCTATTACATCATGTGTCTTTGCCTCTCCAGTGACCTTTAAATTCTTACTACGTGATAATTTCAGGTGGAGGAAACCGACGTTTACATGTCTTACCTTCCTCTTGCTCATATCTTTGACCGAGTTGTGGAAGAGCTGTTTATGTTCCATGGTGCATCTATTGGATTTTGGCGTGGGGTAAGCATTATTACGTGTACACAGAATCCTTCTTGGTTTTTCTTTTGGATCTGTGCTGACATTTAAGATATGTTACAGGATGTTAAGTTGCTGGTTGAGGATATTGGGACACTGAAACCAACTATTTTATGTGCTGTTCCACGTGTTCTTGATCGGATATTTTCTGGTAAGGGTCTACTTCAATCACTTACCAAATCTATTTATTATTAAAGCAAGGTTAAAAGGAGCTTGTACTACTCTGAAAGGCTAAAATTCCCACATTAATTGGAGGGAAAAGAGGGAGAGAGACCCACCACTGCTTATTTTGGTGCATAGTAATGAATACACATTCAGACCATTAGAGTTGTATAAGACATATAACTAATATTTCTGATCATAACCATTGTAGTTCAGCCCATTTTTTAAATGTAGACATATGTATGGGCAGTATGTACTCTCACTCCTCATATACCACTTATATGCATGTTTGGTACTGTACTCATTTATTACTTCAAATATACTATATTGGTAATCATTAGATACTCCCAAGTGACTTCCATGAATTTTTAATTGCAGTCACTTCTTTTAGCATAATCTGTGCATATACCTCTTATTTAAATAAAAGGAGTATTTAAAAAAAGTAAACATGCATACTGCAATATAGCCTACAGTTGTGTGGGAATCGGGCTAGCTATTGAAGTCCCATGGTTTGTTTTCATGGGCATATTATGAGATGTTTAATTTAATTTGTGAAGCAGCAAATTAGGAGAGTATACTGTGTACAGATATCATATGATCAGATTGTTTTTGAAGATGAAAAAAATGTTGATCTGTACTTTAATAAGTTAAGCTGGATGTGTTTAAACTCTCTTGTTTTGCATTGGTTTTAATGGATTTAACTTGCTGGCTGGCCCAGTGATTTCTTTAGGTGCCTTAGTCAGATGTCCTAACCAATGGTCTTCCGTACGTTGCCTATTGGGCCATAGAATTACAGAGTTGCCGGCTCAACCTTTGTTTTATTCACAGTTCTGGATTGATTTTTTGGGCTTCGGTAATATGAAGAATTGGCTCCCACAATTCTTGTATTCACTGTTGTTCATGCATGTCCATGCATTAACTTGGTGCATAGTTTTTTGCACTATCCATTGTTGCAGTCTGCTTCTACCGTTCAAACTTTAAAAGATTTGGAGCTGACGCTGAGATCCAAAGTTCACAGAATGTCATCCCTTTGCTTTACACTTTTTTCAGGGCTTCAAGCTAAAATTTCAGCTGGTGGTTTCATAAAGAGTACAATGTTCAATCTTGCTTACAAATTGTAAGTTTGCTAATCTCAGAGTGGTGTTTTTTCCTTGGGTAGAAGTGTGGAATACTTGCTTGCACTCTTAATATCAGAAACCCAATATTTGTTCTCAAGTGCACTTCATGCCAAGTTGTTCAGTTATTAAGTGTCTGTATCCAGTGGAGAACCCAGGATTGGACCAGAGTACTATCCTGGGCTTGGATGTGCTGGTCTGTTGGGATTGAGATTGGGCCAAAATATGCATACTTACTCCCTATTTAATATGGGCTGGAGTGGGGCTACAGCCCTCCTAGCCTGGGCCCTAGGCTAGCTATAGTTCTGATCACATCATTAGAGAACTTGTCACGAATCCAAGTATGACGTACACATCATGTTTTTCAGCAAGCAATTTAGAATGATGAGGGGAGTTAAGCACACTGAAGCTGCTGCAATATGTGACAAAGTAGTTTTCAGTAAGGTAATTCATCCTGTCATTCACTGCTTCTTCACTATCTATGATTCTGCCAATTTCACGCGTTCACATTTTAGAAATTATATTTGTGACACTCAGGTGAAAGAAGGTCTTGGAGGAAATGTCCGTGTTATATTATCTGGAGCCGCCCCACTTGCCACTCATGTGGAACAATACCTGCGAGTGGTGACATGTGCACATGTTTTACAAGGATATGGTACATCCCTTATTCTCTTGTTATATAAAGCAATTAATTTTTTTACTGTTATGATTGGTTCAAGTTGCAAGATTGCCTAATATTTTCTGCTCTACTCCAGTTGGTCAGTAAACACTATTAATTTAATTGTATGGGTTAGATCTACCGTTTTCAGTTAAAGATAACTCGTGTAACCATGTAATGGGCCTACGACTTCATACTTTACACGTAAATACATTACTCGTGGCATTAGCAATGTTGACATGTTGTTGGCATTTGCGATATATGGTGAATCTGTCAACAGAGCTTCATGCAACATGCACTATTTTTAAGCTGGTTCGCAACATAAAGAAAGACTTATATATGTTCTTTTACCTAAATCAGGCCACAGTCCTTGATCTGCATGTGCTGATTTTTTTTTCGCCTTTCTTCTCTATTCTTACTATGACTTCTGGCTTGTTCCCTGTGATTTCTTCTCTTTTAGGTCTCACAGAAACTTGTGCTGGATCGTTTGTCTCGCTACCAAATCAGCTGTCCATGATAGGGACTGTTGGTCCTCCAGTGCCAAATATTGATACTCGTCTAGAATCTGTGCCTGAAATGAATTACGATGCACTTGCAAGCACACCTCGTGGAGAAATCTGCATCAAGGGAGAAACATTATTCTCAGGGTACTACAGGCGTGAAGACCTTACGCAGGAGGTTTTGGTTGATGGATGGTTCCATACTGGTACGCCTTGCTTTTTTAATGTTTGAATTGTTGTCCGTTTTCACTATGCAGTTGCTGCAAAAGTAAAGAGTGAAACATAAGCATTCCCAAATGACTAGTATTTTCTCCCGGAAGTCCTAAATATTTAGGTCTCTAAATATGTGGTGGTATATGTCCACACGGTAGTGAACACAAGGAGACTAAAAGTTCACTCCAGTTAACCTGGGTCTATTTTACTAAGATTGCAAGTCATTTTACTCGCCTTAGCCTGAATAGCAGTACTACGGAGATCACATTTTGGCCTGTTCATATTTTTAATAGTAACAGTTCCAAGGGGAAAGTCACTCCAAGTTCTAGTCTTGTTATTGAAACAAACTGTTCTATGTTGTGCCTTACCCCAAGTGGAGTTTCAAAACATATTCTCTTCTGCTTACAGGAGACATTGGAGAGTGGCAACCTGATGGAAGTATGAAAATCATAGACCGCAAAAAGAATATCTTCAAGCTTTCACAAGGAGAATATGTGGCAGTCGAAAATTTGGAGAACATTTACGGTGTTGTTTCTGCTATAGACTCGGTAAATAGAGCTCCGTTACGTAAATTTATATGCTATTTCATTTTTTTCAGCGTTGTTCTTTGTATGATAAATGTTAAAAAATAGTTTGTGCATGCTTCATCCTATCTATTGTTGCCAGCATTGTTCTGTTGACACAATTTAAATATTCACTTCAATTTTGTAAACATTTGTCCAGATATGGGTATATGGCAATAGTTTCGAGTCATTCCTTGTTGCCGTAGTCAATCCTAACAAGGAAGCTCTTGAGAGCTGGGCTGAGGGAAATGGAATCAGTGGTGATTTTGATGCACTGTGTGAGAATCCAAAAGCAAAAGAATATATTTTGGCAGAACTTTCAAAAACAGGAAAAGAGAAGAAGGTTAGATTGTTACTGTTTTCCTGTTTTGCTCTTTTTCTAGCGATATTCACAGCTTACTCCAGTGCACACCATAACTTTCTGAATCTTTCTGCAGCTCAAAGGTTTTGAATTCATAAGAGCTGTACATCTCGACCCGGTGCCGTTCGACATGGAGCGTGACTTGATCACTCCAACATATAAAAGGAAGCGGCCGCAATTGCTTAAGTACTACCAGGTATTATTGTCATGAGCCATCTTCAACATAGGTTGTACGTGCATGGACGACTTGAGCAATTTGGTTCTCTCATCCCTTCAATTAATCATCTTATGGAAATAAAAGAATTATAATCATCTTATGAACGGGGTGAACTTTTTCGCACCATCAGAAAACCAAGTCAGTGACTTCTTGGGTACTTCTGAAGTTATTAGTGTCATGGTTTTAAAGGCGTCCGCCTAGGCGTCTAAGGCGTCCGCCTAGGCGTCAAGGCGCCCCCCCTCCGCCTTGGAAAAACGACCGCCTTAGGCGCCTAGGCGCCTTAGGCGTCCGCCTAGGCGTCGCCAAGGCGCCCCCACTTCGCCTTAGGACGCCTTAACGCCTTAAAAACCATGATTAGTGTTTTATTTCATTAGCATTATTTTGGTCCCTGCTACTTTGGTCCCTTCTACAAGAGCATAATCATCAGCTCTAATCTTGCATAAATTTGCAGGGCGTAATTGACAACATGTACAAAAGTGCCAAATGAGCTCGTCACGCCTTGTAGAAGAACGCTTAAAATCAAGAGTCCCAGCACTGAAGGAGCTGACAGAAGAACCAAACCCAAGAGTGCTACCTTATGCTATGTATATATTCGTAGTTTGGATCGAAGAAGGATGTAACAGCCTTTCAGAGAACGTGTTTTTCATATGTGGCAAACGGGCAATGCAGTAGCTTTGCAGGTAGACACCGTTTCCAGTTGTTTGAGCTCTGCAGTTGCCATATTTTCCATTGACCGATTAGCTAAATATTTTCCATTGACCGATTAGCTAAAAACATGTCCCGAGTAAAACTTTAAGGTATTTGTGATGATCGGGTTGCCCTTTTCTTCTTACTTGCATAGCTCTTGTAATTTCCGTCTGTGCTCGAGGGGTCCATTCTGTTCATCTAAACCTCGGAAATAGTACTCCTTGTTTCTCGTTTTGTTGCCCCGAGCAATATCCACTGAAGTTATGTCCGATGCTTGAAAGATGTTAACTTCATGATTTAAAGCCTACAAGTTAGTTTTGGTTGTTAGCTGCAAGGAGGAGCCTTCTGCACGTTTGTACGTGGGATTTCTTTTAGGGCAGTGTATGGACATTTGAACCAATGGTGTGTGTTTTTTGCGAATAAACCAATGGTGTTTCAACATAGCAAGGGAGGCACATGTGTATCTCCCCATATATCTATAGAAACATAAGATGTATCTCCCTGCACAAGGTGACCCTAATGGGTAATGGCCGTATTGTCTAGCTTCTCCCTGCACATGTGTATCTTGTCCATCCGGCTAGGAACTCTCGCTCTCTCCTCTTCTATCTAACGGGAAATTTTGTTGGTGCATCAGGCTATTCCATGGTGTATATGGAACCTGAGTACGTGACCTCTGCAACAAATTAAACAATGATAGTATGCACACACACAAATTAAATAAATTGAACATGAGCGTCCGTTGAGGTCTTCCTTAATTCTCATGATTAGAAAACACAAGAACTGACAAAACTAAAACCGTGGAAATAGTCATTTGGAGGGAAACACAGAAAAAAAAATCTCTCGGCCCTACACGAACAAGTGTAAAAAGAGATTTAGACTGGACGTTGAATATCCTCTGGGAACGAGGTGTATCAATGCAATACATAGAAATTTCGGAGGTGTCATTCCTTTATTCCAAATGTGTTTTTTTAAGAAAAGAATCATATGAATCAGAATTCTCTAAAAATTGGTATGAATATCATTCAATCCAAAGATGCCATGGCTCTCTTCCGCTCTACAGTGAGCCACTTGTCATTAGAGCATCTCTAACAGAGCCCTCAAACGCCGCGGAACCTTAAAATAACCGCCGAAGACGGTTTCGAAACCTTAAAAACGGACATAGCAGTCCCCTTAAAATTCGCGAACCCGTAAAAGTTTTTTAGGGCGCCCGGCAATTCGGCCCGCGGACCTGAGAAACTACGGTTTTGGCCGCCGCCCCGTAGGGCAAACCCTATCCCTTCATTGCGTTGGCGGGAGGGAAAATTCAGCCCGCGCAACCACCACCCTCCTTCCGCCGCCGCCGACGAATCTTCTTCCCCCACTCCGGCGAACCACGTCCGTGGCCCTAGCGCCGCTATGAGGTCCAACCATTCGTCCCTGGTCACCGTCCCAGCTGACAAGGGACGCGCCGAGGCGCCGCCGCCGCCGCCGCGTCAGCGGCCGATGCGGCCGTGAAGAAGCGCAGGCGACTCGGAACCGCCGGCGCGGCCAAAGCCTTGGCCGCTGGCGCCGCCGCTACCGCTGCGATGGCCGATTCCCCATCCGCGCCCTCCGGAACAGAGAAGAATAGAGCGGCCGTGCGGAAGATCAGGGCGGCCGCCGCCTCGGCTCTTCTGGACTCTGCCGCCATGGCTCCGCCGTCTGCAACCTCGAGGTATGGATCTGTCCACTCTTCTCCGGCGCATTTTGCTCCAATTTGTAGCATATATGAACACATTATTGCTCCAATTTGTAGCATCCCACTTGTCGATGCTTTCAATTCATTTGTTGAAATGATGAATGGCGCGTCGGTAAACATTGATAACTCGCCTCTCGGTAATTTCTCTTACGACGACACCGACAGAGGAGTTGAAGGTGGTGCCGGCGACAATGATGAGGTTGCGGAGGTTGATGCATCGTCGGTTAAACAACGCGGCGTGAACTACACAGTTGTGGAAGATGAGACCTTGATCCGTGCTTGGGAGAGTATGTCTCTTGACGCTATTCACGGCACCGATCAAGCCAAGTTAAGGTTTTGGCAACGAGTTGAGGACAAGTATTTCCAACTTTTGCCGTCCAATGCTAAAAGGGTGCCTCGAACGTTCCGATCACTCCAAGGCCGTTGTGTCACTATGTTGCCTTGTTTGCTATTGTGCATCATGGACATTGTTTGATGTTTGTAGGACCGCATTGCAAGAGAGAGATTCAAGGACATGCCGGCATCGAAGAATAAGCCATTCACGCTGGACCATTGTTGGAAAATTCTCCAACATAGTGAGAAATGGAAATTGAGTCTCCAAGAACCTAAAAGGACTGAAATACATATCGAAGATGATGAAGATGAAAATGGAGAGAGGAACAAGAACAAGCCCGAAGGCAACAAGAAAGCCAAGCTAAGGGTCATGAAGGAAGCCGAGGCTGCAAGCTTGAGGGAGAAGCTTGACCAAATGGTGAGTCCAATGAGAGTATGGTGGCCAAAACATTGGAGGCAAAGCAATTAATGGCCGAAAAGAAATCTCAAGAGAAGAAAGAGAAGTGGCAACTACTCCGGGAAGATGGGATGCGCAAGGACGAAATTGAGCGAAGAAGAGTCGCTGCGGAGGAGAACAAGTCTGTGGCCAAGCTCCTTGCCGAGGAGAACAAGATCATGATGATGAACTGAGGTGACATGGATGCACTCATGTTGGAGTGGCATGACATCGCTAGGAGAGAGATCTTGCATCGAAGGAAGCAAGCATTGATCAATTCAAGCGGTGGTTGTGGAGGTGGTGGTGGTGGTGGTGCTGATGGTCGTGCTGGTTCTGGTGGTGGTGGTGGTGGTGCCGTTCTTGGTGGTGATGTCTAGGTCTAGGTTAAGATGCGGGTGGGCTTTTGGATGCAAGTTTTTGGCCATATGGATTCAGAACTGTGTGAACTATGTTATTTGACGTCTTACTATCCTTAAAACTATGTAATATGCTAAACTAGTGTCGAAATTCTGAACAATTTGACATATTTTGAGAACTATATGTTTTTTAGGTTTACAGGTTGGGGAATACCGCGACATAGCAGAACCCGTAAAGCAGAACCTTAAAACAGAACATTCTGTTTTGAGGATCTGTTTACGGTACTGCTATGGCGCGCGTCGTTTTTGCCCAAAAAATGCGACGTTCGCGAACCTTAAAATGGTTTTACGGTTCCGCGGTTTGAGGGCTATGTTAGAGATGCTCTTACACCGTGAGTATCGCTGGGCTCATTGACAACGAGGATATTCAACCAAGTGGCTCAGCGATACTAGTCGACGCTGTAGACGCTGGCTAGTTGGCATCACTTTTGAAGATACCCTAGTGAGCCCGTCCTTGAGCAGAGGACACGAGGCACATGATCCAACCAACATGACATGACTATCGACTACTACACCTAAGGGCATCTCCAGCCGTCCCCCCCAGCGCCCCCCAGGAGGCCTTTTTAGCGCCGTTTTGCGTCGTTTTCTACCAGTCGCCCCCCCAGAACCTCATTTAGCGCCGCTTTGCGCCGTTTTTAGCGCCGTTTTGCGCCGGCGCACCCAAGCCAAACCCAGCGCGCCAGGGCTCGCTTGGGGGGACAAAAGGCGTCCGTGGGCCAGACCTGTCGGCGAGCCACGGCGGTTTCCCTCCATATTTTGGCCCTTTCCTCCATAATTTTGCTCTTTCCCTCCATTTTCGCCCCCACATACACCCTCCCCCGCCGGCCGATCCCGCCATTTCCCTCAGATCTGCCCGCCATGGCTCCCAGCAAATTCACGGCCCCCGCATCGCCGCCGTCGCCGCACCCTCCGCCGCCTTGGAGGTGAAGAAGCAGCCGAGGAAGCCAAGGGCGCCGAAGGAGAGGCCGCCAGGCTGGACCAACGCCAGGTGGATCGCCGATGAAGCGCGCCGGAAGTCCGACAACGCCCAGCGGCGGGCGAGGGAGAAAAGGCAGCGTGAAAAGCTCTTGGCCGAGGGACTGGCCGAGGCTACCGGCCAAGGGGGACGAAGCCGGCGGCCGTCGGCCCAAGAAGGTGCCGAAGGCGCCGAAGCCTCCCGTCGAGCCGCGCATCGAGTGGACGGCGAAGGAAGATGTTCTCCTCACCGAAGCATGGAAGACGGTCAGCCTCGACCCGATCGTCGGCGCCAACCAAAACATGGACAACTACTGGAAGAGGGTCAAGTCGGCATACGATTAGCGCCGGATGATCGACCCCGAGTAATCCTTGTGCGTCACTCCGCGCGGCGAGAAGGCCATGGCCAACCATTGGTCGAACATCCAGCACGCTTGCAACAAATGGCATGGCATTCAAGAGGAGGTCGCCAATCGGCCGAAGAGCGGCAACAACTACGAGATGGAGGTGAGCTCATTCCCGCCGTCATTTCCCTTTTGACTTCGCCGGTTTGCTCATTCCGGCCAGTTTCACATGTAGATGGTCCGGATGTTCGACATGTACCGCAACGACGAGAAGGCGGACTTCAAGTTCCTCCACGTCTTCATCGTCATCGAGGGGTGCGATAAGTGGGCGCAAGTGCGTCATTCTCTCGGCAAGGGCAAGGCGTATGTCCCGGACGCGCCGACGGCCGGTGCGGCAGATGGGCGCCCTGATGGCCACAAGAAAGCCAAGGCGGCGAGAGACGCGGCGCCAGCAGCCGCGATGCTCCAAGCGTCCAACGACACCTGCATCGCCGACGCTCAAACCCACGCCGCGACGAGAGAGGAGAAGACCGAGGCGAGGTGGAAGGCGCTCATGGCCAACCAGGGCATCAAGCTCGAGCTCCTCAAGACCAACACCGCGACGAAGAAGAGGAACAACGACCTCGCCTTCCTCATGGGAGACAACCCGGAGGCGATGGAACCCGAGGTCAGGGCGTGGTTCATGGCGCAGCGGCGCGTGACTCTCAGCCAGATCGCCCCCGCCCCGACCCCGACTGCGACGGCGGACGACACGAGCTCGGCCACTCCAGACGACACGAGCTCGGCCACGATCACGCCGCCGCCTACCGCCGAGCCTACCGCCGCTGCCGCCGAGCCTACGGCCACTCCGACCTCTGCCCCTGCTCCGACGACCACGCCCATCGATCTCGACGAGGATGCCGAGGTGTCGCCGGCGACCATCTGATCTGATCTACGTATCAGTAGCATGCCGAATGTGGCCATTTCACCAGATCGCCGAACTGTGGCTTGATCCATTCGCCGAACTATATGGCTTTTTTGTATGATCGTCCAACTGTAGCTGTTTCGATCGTCGAACATGGGCCGTTTTTGGGGCGGGAATGAGAACTTTGAAATTATATTGATTTGTATTTTCTGGGAGCCGAAACGAGTGAAAACTTCGCCCCCCAGTCTTAAATAGCGCTGGCGCAAATGCAAAAAGACGCCAGCCAAACGGCTGGAGATGCCCTAAGACACACGTCCAAGTGAACCCGGGTGATCGATTGGCATGCAGTCGTGAACAGAACATCATGTGTGTTAGGCGTGCTTGCGTGACCACTGCATTCTTGATCCCCGCAACGAACACGGCCAGTGTAGCTGTTCACTTGGTACGAATCGATCAACAGCTAACAGGTGTGTGGCCAAGCCGTGCAGGGCCCAGCTCAAGCACGTACGTACTCTGGCAGCTGGCCATTGCAACCTGTCAATCGATTCCGGTCGTCCCGGACAGACACAGACCCTATTCCCGGACAATGGACTCGTCAGGTCTTGTTTAATTCTAGTGTATTTTAGGTGATTGGAGTGGATTATCTTGAATCTCGAAAAATTCGCACTAATCTGTTTACTTCTAGTGTATTTTAGAGTATTAGAGGGGATAATGTATATATCTCTCACCAACCATCCCATTTTTGTCTGAAACAAAAACTCTAGTCCATACTACTGTATCGTAGGGAAGAATATTTGTGTGGATTGGGTGTTCACCAAATCACCTCTCATCCCCACTCCTCCCATCCCTTAGAAAACCCTCGGAGTAAACAAGGCCTCAGGGTGCATGCGAGCGAACATGTGGATGAAGGAGATCGGTTATCGGTACCACCTCCCTTCCAGATGAACAGACGGGGACATACTCCTATTCCAAAAGCAAGTATACACACGCGCGCTTGCACTGCGCCGAACCGAGAGGCGCGTGGCTTTCTATCGATCTATCCTGCGTTTGGTTTTCAGAGCATATCCACCGGCGTCCTTTTTCTTAAAACTTTCCGCCGGCGTCCTTGTTAATGTGTTCGAGAGCTCTGAAATATTGTCTGTAATTGGAGGACATTTGTGAGTGGAGATTTGTTACTCTCGAGAGTCTAGTGATCTCGCCCTTTTCAAAAATATTAAAAATATATTTAAAATTTGTTTAAAAATCTGAAACAAATCGTGCATTTTTTTTAATGATATATCCTACAAAGGGGTAAAATATCAATGCAAAATAATTTACGATTTGAGCAACACAAAAATGACAAATGTACATATCTGAGTATAGTGAACAATATGTAGTTTCAAATTTTCTACTTTTATCATTTTTGTGTAGGTCAATATGTATGATATTTTTTTATTGAGATTTTACATGTTTATACGATATATCATTAAGAACATGCATGAATTTTTAAAGATTTTTCTGAACTTTAAATGTATTTTTTAGATTTTTGAAATGGACGAGATTTCACTGGGGACTTTCCGGACATTTGTCCGTTTCTATTGAGATGGCTGCCAAGCGACGTCCCCAAACCACTGTCCCCGTATATATTTTTTGGCTATTCTTATCAATACATTCATATTTGTATCTAAATAAGGTACATCTAGATTGCACGGTTATTTTTAACGGAAGATTTCATTTAACAACAATATAAACATAAAATTGTATAGTTAATACACCACTAGAATTTGAATTTGACAAGCCCTACAAAATAACATGACAAACAAACTATTGTCTTTCTCGGCGTCCACAAATGCTGGACTAAACCATCTTGCAACGAACCTCTTCGCCACAAATTTACTGATGTAGGGCGAGAAATCCATCAAACAGGATCAGGCGACCTGATGTGGCTCGCCAAGAGGGACTTGATAGTGAAATTGTTGATCAAACATCATGCCGGCATCATGCTCATTATTCACAATACCATTCATTATGACCTCCCACCTCTCAATAATTAGCTTCATTTTGAACCTCGCGGGCATGTAGTCCACTTTTTTGGCAGTAGCCGATCCGAGACATATTCCTCTTTTTTTAAACACAGTACAACGCAAGCGCTCATATACACGCGCACACACTCACCCCTATGAACGCACGCACGCACACCCTACCCCTATGAGCACCTCCGAGAGACTGAGCCGGCGGGTCGAGTCTTGAGATTGACGAAGTCACCACGGGCGCCTCGCTGTCGACGGGAACGTCGCCTCCCACTGAAGAATATTCCGCCTTAAATGAGAAACACCAGCGTCAAACCTGGGGTTTGAACTCTGGTGGGCTGGGGGTACAACCACCCACCTAACCATCTTGCCATAGGCAAGTTCTCGAGACATATTCCTCTTCCAAAAGCAAGCAATGCACAGAATCGCAACATCCGAAGTGTGTACACGCGTGCTTGCACTGCACCAAGCCCGGCGCGATTGAACGTGCGCTTAATCTAGAATGTTTATCTGTCGATGTCTATTTTGTCCGCATCCATGGGATGGCTGCGCGACGATCCTCAAATGGTCGGTACTATTTTTTTTTGGCTACGTTGTCAATATATTTATATTTGTGTAAAAATGAAATACAACTAGATTGCATAGTAATTTTTAACACATGATTTATTTCAATGATAATTTTAAACATAATAAATAGTTAATACAACAATTGAAGTTAAAATTTAAATCCAACTATTATTTTCCTTAGCATCTAAAAGTGTTCGAGTAAATTATCATGCGGTTGGTTATGAACCTCTTCATTACAAATTTCTCGATGCAGGGCGAGAAATCTAGCAATCGCGCCTGGGATGGCCTGACGTGACTCGGCAAAAGGGGCGTGATGTTGTGACCGATAACACGACCATTATTGACCTCGACCCCTCAATAGTCGTTTCGAACCTCGTGCGCGAGTAGGACACTTTTTCGGAAATAGCCAAATGGAGGGCTAAGATGGTGAGGGTCCAAAGGAGAGCCTCATGTGGAGACAACCGACGATGCTCTTCCAGGAGGTCAAGAATGTCAATTTGGATCCGACAGCCAACCTTACGTTGAGCAGTGGGAGCCGTTGGCTGCTCCATATTTTGCAAGTGGTGCGGCAACGACGAAGACTGGCCACTAGCTGTCCATAGCATCGTACTTGCGGATTGAAGACCAAGAGGAAAGAATTTGTCCTTGAAGGCTTGGTTAGGCCTTGTTTGGTTAATCCTCTCTACAAGGGATTGGAGAGGTTTGGAGGAGAATTAAAGGGGATTCTGCATAGATGGGATTTAATACCCCCTAATACATGTCAATCCCGTTCATTCTACATGCAACCAAACAAGCCCTTAGTGAATCGATAGTTCTTAGCGGACGACATTACATTTGGGAACATAGGACGACATAGACAAAGAGGGGGACCTGGCTAGAAGTGTAACATGTCAATGAGGAGAGGGGGTAGGAAGGGAAGGTGGCATCCCACGAAGGGCTGATGACGTGGTGTTAACACATCAAATCCCATGGTTCGGTACCTAGGGTTGAGATTAAGTGGGAGAGACGTGATAGCGCTGGTAGTATCGTCGGCTGACAAGCAAGGTTTACCCAGGTTCAGGCCCCCGGAGGGTAACACCCTACTTCCTGCTTCTCTGGTTATTGATGTATGAGGTGTACAAAGGAGCTATAATGGCGTCCCGGCGAGATGCGATCTCGCTAGGGATTTGGTGGTATGAGTATTGCGTAACTTAGATCGGCGGCCCTCCCAGCCTTTATATAGGAGGTTGAGTCTCGGGGATTCACAACCGACTAGGTTTACAGGTAAGGTAGGCGTCTACCGACTAGGACTTCGCTTGCCTTGGGGCGTACTTTGTCTTCCTGGGCCTCCTTCATGGGCCTCGGCCGTGGTTTGCTGGCAGGCTTGCTACTAGGCCTTCGCTTGTACGTGCACCAGGTGTCCTCATGGTGGGGCACCCGAAGGGTAGGGCCACGTCAGTAGCCCCCGAGTGCTTGGTCGACTCGAAGAATCGGGCAGGGACTCCTCCGTAAGTGCACGCCATAAATCGCTTGCTTTGCAGTGTATCTTATAGGCTGATGATGCATCGTTTTGTTCTTTGTTTGCTAGGTATATTTGAGTCGAGTTTGCCTCGACTGTGCATGCTGTCGGAAACACGTCGACTGATGCTTTGCTTATTTTGCCTAGGGATGGTGGCATAGTAGGCCTGGTACACTCGACGGATGGGGACCAGTTAACTGCACTTCTGGGCAAAACCTTACTAGCCTACTTCAAGTTCGAGTCCCCGGACTCGAACCCGGAACGAGCTGGTAAGGTTCGACTCAGGCCGCGGAGGTCTTATTGAGCCGACCTGAAACATAACTTTGCGGGTACCTAACGCGTCCGTCAGGATTTTCTTCATGTCTGTTGACACGGAAAGTTTTAGGGAAAACGCTGTACGAGCAGGCCCCGACCCAGCTCGACGGATCGGCGGGTCTTACCTTTGCACTATGTGTACAGCATCCGAGGTATATGCAGCGGACGCAACTCAGAGAATTGTGATTGAAATTTGCATGGGGCTAATTAGCCGAGTCGAGTAAGCTTCGACCGTTTTGCTTGGACAAACTAATGTCTTTGATCATAGTTTTATCGGGTGCGTGATGCATGTAAAATGCATACATGAACTTTGCACTTTAATTGCTTATATTCCAACCATATTTGCATCATATAAGGGTTATATCAATGTTTTATCATGATTTTGGGAATACTTCATAGTTTTCCCATTTATTTGGAATTAACCCTGCACAGGCAGAAAACCCTAGTTTTGTATTTTAATGTTTCAGGGACCTAAACGTCAACGAAATCACCTGGAAATTTACGGGCGTCAATATTTGGAAGGAAGAAGGACTACGGAAAAAGGAAGCAAGCAAACGGAGACCCGAGGGCCAAACGAGCATGGCCCACGCGGCCAGGTACTGTGGCCGCGTGGGACCCACCCGTTTGGGCCTCGTGGCTCCGTTGCCGTCGATCTTCGCTCCACCGCCTTCTTCTTGACCTAAAAACGCCTATAAAAAAGGTCCCCCGTCGTTCTCTGGAAGGAGCGCCGCAGAAACACAGAAACACCGAAACGGAGATCAGGAGCTGCAGATTGGAGGGGGAAAACTCCGGCGGGGCGCTGCCGGCGTGGTCTCAACCTTCTCCATCGACTTCTCCACCGTCTCCATGATGAAGAGGGAGTAGTCCACCTCTGGACTATGGGTTTGTGGAAGTAACTTATGTATCTCTCCTCTCTTGAGCTTCACTAATTAGCACCGTATGAGCTGCTGAACATGATTACGGTCACCATTGTAATACCTTTGTGGTGGATCTTTATGAGTTAATATATGTTTGAGATTGCAATGTTTGTTTCAGTTATGAGTATAGATGCATATTATATACCCCGTTCTTGTCTACTTGTTTTGATCAAGCATGTTTATGAGAGCGTGTGAGGGGGGACGTGTGCATTAGTTGGAGTAACGGGGGGTGGCTAGTGCAGTGAACGTGAGAGAAAGTTCTGCGATCCACTTTGGTATCTTTACCTTACTTTGTTACCTCACTAGGGATAAACTAAAATACCATGCTACCGGGGATGTGGGCGTGACCATTGCCACTACTCCATGACTAGATCTAGCATGTTCTTATTTTCACTTCATGTCATGATACTTATTGCTATACTCTGAGTTATCTTAATTACTGAGGTGTTATGATTTAGTTCGCATCTTGGTGGAGTATAAGAGAGGTTAATAACCAAAAGATCTCTATGTTAGGACGTGATGCCCATATATCTAAGTAACTTTTTATCAAACCCTGTGTTGCAATCTCATAAGTTAACTTTGTGTGTTCCATTGTCTACCACTTTATAAAGAGAGAGTGCATTTGTGAAACCATGAATCCCAGTCCATTTTTAATCATAAGAAACACCTTTCCAACACCATATACCACTTTTATATTTTCAGCCATCATTAAATCCGAAAATACAAAAATACTTTTCATCTTGCATACATCATTTAAAAACCCAAAAATATCATCACCATTGCATCCACCATCATTGCATATTTATTTCTTGTTTGCATTGCATAACTATCCTGATATCATTCTTACACCTTGTGCTTGACAACCACAGGTGAGGTTGAGGACCAAAACATCTAACCTTGTTTTGTAGGTAACCAAAAGAATGATAAGAAGATAAATCTACCACTTCAGATTCCCCGAGAGTTCGATATTAAACCCTCGAGTCACCCCTCGTGGGGAAAACTGTCTTCCACTATACTATACACTCTGCACTTGGAGTCTCAACCTAAATCCCGTTATTTGTGCAGGCATCAAGACTTGCTCTTCGGGATCATCAGTGCGCGACAGCGCTCCCGATGGGAGTAGCCCCCGAGATTGTCCTTAATTGCTTGCAGTTGAGGATAATCTCAAAGCTTTGATACTTTTGCATCAGTCGATGAAATTTTAATTCGCTCTCGATGGGAGTTGTATGCTTCAGCCTGTGAAGCGGTCGAGTGACCAATTTTGCCTAGCTCGAATGTCTTCCTTAGTCTACCCTCGTAGGGACTTGAGTACTTTTTGGGCGTCGTGCTAGTGATGACGGCAGGAATGACGTTTTTTGGTGACTAGCGATGGATGGGACGAGACGTGTGGGTCCCCATGGCAGTGTTGACCAAGGATGGTGCCGTTTGGACTGGATTTGACCGCTCTGGCGCGGTTTTCATGACAACATGATGATGGCCTCCTCGTTTCCCGTGCGTAGTGGGCGGAGTGGCATGGGACGGTTGCGCTCCGACGCTCCCACATGTATGGCTGGATGTGTGTTGCGGCGCACGATCTCCCATCAACGGTGGAGATCAATGGCCTATGTGAATAAGTATGGGGAGCGGCGGGGTGAATTGTTTTCACTTGCCATCTTCCCCCCGCCGCCGCTGCTTCTGCCTCTTCTTCTTTCTTGCTCTCCTCCTCCATAGCCACCGGCACCATGACCAAACCATCGAAGAAGAGCAAGGCCGCCGCTACCTCCGCCGTCGCTGCCAGCACCGACTCTGCCACGGGTGACACAGCCATGCTGAAGAAGAAGGCCGGAGATTGGACAAGTCCAATTTGAAGGCGTCGAAGCTGGACGGGTACCAGCGGGATGGGTGGCTCCCCTCCACCGAGCTGCTGCCAACGCGCGTGCCCGGCGACGAGGTAAGCCCTCAACCCAGAGAGGGCGAGCGCGTGTGCTTCCACGATTTCGTGAACAGGGGGTTCTCCTTCCCCCATTCACGATTTTGTGCGGGCACTAATGTATGCTTACAAGGTGCAATTGCACGATTTCACCCCCAACTCCATACTGCACATCGCCTATTTTTTCGTGCTCTGCGAGTGCTTTTTGGGGGTGCATCCGCATTGGGGTTTATGGAAGAAGATCTTCAATGTGAAGAGGAACGCCGGTGCGGACGGCGTGTATGCTGTTGGTGGCTTTAACATCCAGTCGCGCAAGGAGGTCGAGTACTTCGACCTGCAGCAAGTCGAGTCAGCGCAGAATTGGAGGAAGAAGTGGTTTTACTTCAGGACCCAGCAAGAAGGGCTGCCGGAGTTCGATGCCCACGCGACTCTGGTGAAGACCCGGGCTTGGTTGCACCAGACTTCTGCCGCTGAAGAGGCAGAGGCGAAGCCTTTATTGGCAAAGATTGTTGGGCTCATGAAGACTGTCGGCCACGAAGTGAGCGGCCTTCACCTGATTTCGATCTTCATCAAAAGGGGGTGCAGCCTTTGCGAGTGCGGGCACAGCCGATGTGGGAATTCCAGGGTGCGCATGACCCGACGCGTCCGGTAGAAGAGGAGTCTCTGCCGTCGAAGAGAGAGGTGGAGACTCGGGTTCGTTCGATCACCAAACTGACGGCGAACGACCCTTGCCCTCTCAACTGCCCGGTTGACGTGTTCGACAGCGATCATCCGCTGCCAGAGCTATGCCTTGTTTTTATGCTTGGCAAGGCAGACTAAGTAAGGATCGGCGTGGTTGTTAGACCAAGTAAAGGAATGATCTAGAAGGGGAAGCTAAATGAGCGAGAGGTTGTTGATAGAGTCATTAAACATAGCAACTTCAGAACGAGAGAATCTATCTTTATTTTCTCAGAGGGGTCGCGCAAGATTGAAATCCCAACAATAAACCTGGGACCACTGTTAGAGGGAGAGTGCGAGGCAAGCTCCAGGAAAATCAACTTTATCGGTTTGAGAGCAACGGGCATAAACATTGTTGATCCTGATGCAAGAGTTATCGGAGTGGAGGACAAGATCAACACTGAGGATACCTAAAGTGACAAGAAAATTGCGGAGAAAGAAAAATCATCGTTCCCAGAAGAAACAATGTTGTTGGCGAGCAAGTGGCATTAACACTGAGAAATGAAATTTAATTAATTTGTGATTGAAGCCACTTCGAGTGAATTTTGACGATATTTATAAATTAACTACTTTGAAAAACTGAAACTTGCATATTCATGTTCAAAAAATTATGTTAAACAAAATTTAAATCTTACCATGGGGGTGGGGGGCAGTTGCCCCCACCTACACACCCATGATTATTATTTAATATTAATAATAGATGTTTTTTACTCCGCCATACATAAATTTTGGGCCGTCATTCGCCACTATGTAGCCCCAACTTCTTAATAAAGGTCCGTTTAAGCCGAAGAAAAGAGCGAGAGAGGGAGATCGAGGAGGAGCAAGGTTGTAACCGCCACCAGTCCAGCGAGGTTCTCTTTAACGACGGTCACCACCGGAGTTCCCATCACACGACGGTCCAGGACAGGCCAGGCCACTGACGAATGAGGTGTTTTAAAACAAGAGCGAGAGAGGGAGAACGAGGATGAGTAGCGGGAGAGTAGCTATATATGAGGGAATATCTAGTGCACCACCTCTTTAGGTGCTCCCTATGCTACCAATGAAGAAACAACTTTAAATGTTCCAAAAAATTACACGAAAAACTGTGAGTATTCACGACATTTGTGTTTACAACCTACCAAATTTCCATATCCAAATCCGAAAAGAACATTGAGAAACAAAAAAACAAATCTGGCATGAATAGTGTCATTTTTTTGCCTTTGTTTTTTCTGACACTAATGACACTCTTCATGCTAGATTTGTAATTTTTCTCGATGCTCCTTCTAATTTGGATTTCAAAGTTTTAGAGCTTTGTAAACACATATGGTGTAAATACTCAAATTTTCGTAGAATTTTCTGTAACATATAAAAATGTTTTTGTTAATGGTAACACGGTGGGACTAGATATTCTCTCGAGTAGCTGTGACGTGAAAAACGATAAAATTGACCTTATGTGGAAATTTCAGCACAAAGAAAGCTATTACAAAAATAATTTCGATTCCAACCCTTTTTTGGTACGCTCTACAATGGGGCGCTATCCTCCACATGGCCCTATCCTAGGGCGTTTCCCTAGTTAACATAGAATTTCAGACCCCTATAATTTTTGATCTACAAATCCAAATGATACGATTCTTTTTTATGGGTCACAAATTAAGTTATCTTCCAATGTCACCGGCTCATGAGGGTTAGACAAGTATATAATATTTGGTGAATTATTTTCTTATGTTGGTTTGTTTTTGCATGTTTAGACGATTAGGGAAACATGGTTTTGAACGAAGATTTTATCCAAAATGTGTAACGAAAGGAGTACCTTAAAGAGCCAAACAAGCACCCACTTTGATCACGCTTCACTCATATTTTCAAACATGAAGTTTTACAAATAATTTACAATTTGAGTGTTACTTTTTCTGAAACTAATTTGATGCTTACTATTGATCAAGAAAATTTCTATGATATGGTAGATGATGGTAATACTTTGTTAGCTCAGTTTTTGTTAACTTTAGTTGCTATACACAACCGATCTTGTTTATATTAGTTCACATGCATAAATTTGCTTATTAAATGAAATTATGACTTGGGATAATATCACTACTCAAATATCTATTATTTTTAAAAAATTTGAGATCCATGTTAACCAAGGTTTTTTTTAAAATCCCTTCGAGGTCCACCGGAGTGCACTGAGATCTGGTTTTATTTTTATAAACAAATATATGCATATTAATTAGACCATGAGTACAAACATGATCGGTTGGCAACTAAAGTTAGCAAGGACTAAGATAACAATGTATTACAGTCATCTGTCATCTACCGTACCATATCATAAAAATTTATTGGCATGGAACTAATTTTCAAAAAGTAACACAGCTTGTAAATAGATTGTAAAAATTCATGTTTTAAAATATGGTTGAAGCACCGTCAAAGTGGTTCATACTTATATCTAACCATCATGAGACGATAATTTAATTTATGACCATAAAAAAAGAATCATATCGTTTGTATTTGTACATCAAAATATATAGTGATTTAAAATTCAATGTCAAATAGCGCAGGCAGTGCCCTAGACAAAGGCGCTACGGGTAGCTCCCTACACTATTTGACTTGTGATTGTGTGAGTCCGACGCTACCACATTGACAGACCCCACCATGTAGAGGGAGGGTAGCGCTTCACGGTAAGGCGCTAAAAAAATGTAATAGGTTAATTTTGTGCTGAATCTTTTTTTTTTTTTTTTTTTTTTTTTTTTGCGAAACACAGTACAACGCAAGCGCTCATATACACGCGCACACACTCACCCCTATGAACGCACGCACGCACACCCTACCCCTATGAGCACCTCCGAGAGACTGAGTCGGCGGGTCGAGTCTTGAGATTGACGAAGTCACCACGGGCGCCTCGCTGTCGACGGGAACGTCGCCTCCCACTGAAGAATATTCCGCCTTAAATGAGAAACACCAGCGTCAAACCTGGGGTTTGAACTCTGGTGGGCTAGGGGTACAACCACCCAACTAACCATCTTGCCACAGGCAAGTTTTTTGTGCTGAATCAGACGGTCAATTATATCGTTTTTCACAGCTACGACTGGACACGACGCAGGCGTTTGCAACGGCCGAGGTGTCCACTCCTACATGCGCATGTGCCGCAAAGGACCCTGGAAGGGCGAGGTTGCGCTGCACCTGGACTGGACCCCTCTCTCCCCGTCCCCGCGCCCCGAAGCCGTCCGTCCGTCGACACGCGTCCACGCACGCATACCCAAATACCGCAGCCTTCCCTTGCCGCCGCTACACTATACCATTTCCCTCGTCCGTCCACCCCAGCAACCGCCCACGGACTCGTCTGCCCCGCCGTTGCCGCTGCACGATCGGTTTCCTGAATCCAGCCGAGGGGCGCGCACCGTAAACTCTCAACTGTTTCGTGCAAAACGCTCCATCCAACTTTAAAAGCACTGGTCAAGTCATCAGGTGAGACCCGGATGTTTGTACGTACCGCATCCACCGATCTCGTGTTACTCCTCTCCACTGTATCAGTATGTACGGGCGCCATGCATCACACCGATTCGTCCAAGCTTTTGCATGAACCGATCCGTGGCACTTCTCGTGATTCCCCCCGCACTGTGCAGTCGGACAGCGACGTGACTGAAACTACCTCTGTCCTCGCTACGTGATTCTTCTCGGCTGTTGCGTATGTACGTATATGATCCGTTAATTTATGTGCTTTCGTTGAGAAATCCGTACGACTTTTAGAGGTATGTGTAGGTGCTGTGTGCATCTATCAGTTCCACCCTACCGGTCAATACAGCATGACATGCCCCACAGGCGTCTTCCCTCTCTCCTCCACGTAAACCCCTCTGCCTTTCCATCCAGGTCCCACGCGTTACCTAAAAGCGCCAAACGCCAGATCCTTCCCTAGGCCCTGTCCATCATACGCCGCAAGCGCCCAGAACGTCCGGCCCCACCCGCCAGTGACCGAAGCCCCTCCCCACGGCCCACGTGAGCCGGGCGCACCACGCCCTCGCTCGAGTCCCGAGGCCCCGAGCCGCTCATCGCGCCCGCCACGCGCCGGCCGCCGGCTTATCGCCGCCGTCCACGTCCAGCCCCGCGAGATCCACGTCCGGATTCGGCTCCCGCCCTCGCTGTCGCGCATCCGGACCATCTGTCGCCGATCGGACGGCCCTGCGGCCTTCTTCCCACCGTTGGCCGTGGGTATTAAAGGCGCCTCGCCGTGCCACGCCTCCACTTCTTTTTTGTTCTCTCTCATGGTGCTGGGGGATATGAGCAGCAGCGAGACGAGCAAGCGGGATCATCATGCACGGGAGCTCCTTGGTGGTGGTGAGAAGAAGCTGATGACCGTGGCCCGCTCGGCGCGGCGGCGCCGGCTGGAGCTCCGGCGGCTCGGCCGGACGGCGTCTGCGGCGGCGGAGGACGAGGCCGCGAAGCGGGTGCGGCCGGCGCCGGCGCCAGACAGCTCCTCAGACTCGTCTGACTCGTCGAGGGTGGCGCCTGAGCCCGCTGGGACGTGCTTGTCGCACGGTGCGGTGTCGGTGATCGGGCGCCGGCGCGAGATGGAGGACGCGGTGGCCGTCGCCCCGCCCTTCTTGATGGCCGAGAAGGCGGCTGTGGAGGAAGGGAGCGGTGGCGTTGAGCACGGAGACGCCTTCTTCGCGGTGTACGACGGGCACGGCGGGTCCCGCGTGGCGGAGGCGTGCAGGGAGCGGATGCACGTGGTGCTCGCGGAGGAGGTGCGGCGGCTTCGTCGTGTTCGTGGCGGGGACGACAAAGAAGGGCAGCAGAGCAGAACCACCGAGGCCGACGGCGCGATGTGGAAGGAGGCCATGACGGCCAGCTTCGCGCGGGTGGACGGCGAGGTCGGCGCCGTGGACAACGACGACGACACGGGCGAGCAGACAGTGGGCTCCACCGCCGTGGTCGCCGTGGTGGGCCCACACCGGATCGTGGTGGCGAACTGCGGCGACTCCCGCGCGGTGCTCTCCCGCGGCGGCGTCCCCGTGCCGCTCTCCTCCGACCACAAGGTACACCACACTACCACGCGTCCTGCATACACAATTTAACTCCAGTCGTGTTCTAGATCCGCGATAATCTAGATTTGGGTTGCGAATTTGCATAAACACGTCGCCGTCATGCCGCCATCTTTTCCACGAGATTTTTTCCAGCCCCGGGCACAGGTGTCGCTGGTGGGCTCCAAATTCGCGCCGCGCCAACCCCTGCTTTTTTCTGTGCGTGGTCGCGTCGAAACAGGGACGTTTCGTGTGTTCCATCCATGCGAGGATGCATTTTGAGGTTTGGGTGGGTGACGGGCCGTGTGAGGCTCTGTAACCTTGTGCTACTTCGAGGCCGGCTGACATCTGCCGAGGAGGCGCAGCCGCGACACGTAGAGGTGTTCTCCGTTGGGCCAAGGCACCTTTTGTCGGGAGGGCTGCTGGTTTGGCATCAAGCAAACAAACGGGCTTCATGCTCTGCTCCGTACCTCTGCTCTGTGTGGTAGGGATAACGAATGTGTGAGGCAGGCACCAAGGTAGCTTGTCAAGCTATCTGCAGAGGATGACTTGCTTGTGCAGCGAGAAGGTGTCTCAGCCCAGGACATCAATCTAACAAAACTGGAGACAATTGAACCGGCTTATAAGTACAGTACTCCTCCTGAGATTATCTATAATCGACGGTTGTTGCTTACGGTTGAGATAACGTGTACTGGCACTTGTATTGGTCCTGTGCTTGCACTTGTGTCTCTGTAGCATATTCACGGAGTCAGGACCAAGTTAGACCGCTTGGACAAGTCATCAATGTTTGATATGTATTCTATAGCTTTGGAGATCGACCATGTGTCTAAAGGCTAACATTTTAGTTTAATTGCCATTCTTTTTAAGTTAGTTTGGTGCTAATGGCATGCTTGGCACGCGCTATGTGCATTGCTTGCGGGGTTAAACATGGCGTAAGGGTGTTCTGCCCTGCACCATGTACCAGTATATGCTACTCCCTCTCGTCTCATAATATAAGATGTTACAACCAAAATATCCGTCCCATTATATAAGAAAAAATTCTAACCAAAACATTTTGGTTGTAATAGTAACATCTAATATTATGAGATGAGAGGGAGTACATATCTGAATTTTCTTTGTACATGTAGTAATGGGGAGCATCACGGCAAAGTGATCACCATTTTACTGTATGTACGTACGAAATTGAGGTGGTGTCTTTGGCTAGAGTGGCGCACTATAGATACTATCGGAATTGAGAAAATAATTTGCTTCAGGTGCGGATCTGTCAAGTCATATCAAGTGTGATGGTCGTTTGTTAAAAGTATTGCCAGCCTGCTGCTTTAAGCATTGCCATTAGTCGGCCGTGTTTTTTCCCCAGTCATTGTGGGGACCAACATATGAGGCGCAATGCTTATTCTGTAATGATGCAGGATGCAGAAGAGTGTCTGTACATTCTGCATGCTTATGTTCGTAAATGAAAATAGTTGATTCAAGGTGACGGTTCAGGACGTTGGGCACGGCTTCTTCTGAACATGTCAGCTTGTGAAGGCTCATTTCGCCTAACACAAACACAAATGTGAAGTAGAACTGATCGATTCTGTCAAGATTTGTCTCTTAATCACCGCAAAAAAAGAGATTTGTCTCTTGAGGATGGAAGGCGCTAGCAGTATCAATGGCACTCAAGTGATCTGGGGAGGTTTTTGACGGACAGTTTGTCCTATTCGGTACGCCGGCAATACTTGAAGAGTTGAAGTTTCTCATCCCACTTGATATGGCTTGATATATCCGCAACTAGAACATCTTGTTTCCTCATGTGCCGATAGTTGATGTGTCACTCTTCCTTTAGATATCCGCCTCACATTCATCCATTCGAACGTGCCCCTTCTGTGGTACCAACAAAAGCATCATTGCTCATTATTCTAAACTGCAAGCTTTTGTATGCTGATTTCTGTATCCTGGTTGTGTCTGTTGTTTGTCCATGCAACACATTATTGAATTCATCATTGCCGGGACAACTTTCTTTTGTACAGTTTGGCTACTCCTGCAATTCCAGCTTTGTAGGACAGTAATGTATGGAAACTTTTGTGACTTCCTTTTTTTTTGACCCTACGCATGCAGCCAGACCGACCTGACGAGTTGGAAAGAGTAGAAGCAGCTGGTGGCAGGGTCATTAACTGGAATGGATACCGTATCCTGGGAGTGCTTGCGACTTCTAGGTCAATCGGTACGATGCTGTAACATCTTGCTCTATACAGTTCCCTTGTTGCGGGATGCACAAGGTTCATATTCTAGCTGAGATTAACAATGCTATATATACTTTGCAAAAATCATAGAATGTTCTATTCTGTGGCACCCAGCGAACCCAAGCAACACCTGTACACAAGCCTCCGGAATGGCCACTAGTGTAGTAACAACTTCACTAGGACGATGCATAAGACATAAATTCACAAACTATGCACTGTTCTGAATCGATCACTGAATTTCTTATGGTTTTCATTTCAGGAGACTATTATCTGAAACCATATGTGATAGCGGAACCAGAGGTTACCGTCATGGACCGAACAGACAAAGACGAGTTCCTTATACTAGCAAGCGACGGTCTGTGGGACGTAGTGTCCAACGACGTCGCCTGCAAGATTGCGAGGAATTGCCTAAGTGGGCGTGCAGCTTCCAAGTACCCCGACTCCGTCTCTGGGAGCACGGCAACCGATGCCGCGGCGCTACTTGTTGAGCTCGCCATCTCCCGCGGCAGCAAGGACAACATCAGCGTCGTTGTAGTCGAGTTGCAGCGACTGAAGAGTAGGACGGCGGTGATCAAAGAGAACCGCAGGTAGTACTATAGGAGTGTCCGGCTGTCAGCAATATTCGAGCATGGGCGAATTGGCGACAGGACAGAAGAAAGAAAACAAGAATTTGCAGCTGAGTTAGCGGGGATGGTGTAGTTAAAAGGGCTCAGGGAAGTTGTGACTGCTGTTGAGTTGAGTGCGCTATTTGTAGGCGTGCCGTTGTATTGCGTTCTGTTGGTTCTTTAGTTCTTCTATCTATGCTGACGTTCAGGACGAAGTGGCAGGAAGAATAAGCTGCTTTCGTCCGTTCTGATGATTAGTTTTACCTCGCGGTTGGAGTCTGATTAACGTCTTATATATGGTGGATTGCTAACTCTGCCATTAAACCTGAACTTGTGGTCACCAGTAGCATGTGAGATGGACCTTCATTGTCAAGCAGTTCATGATTGAAGCAGAGTGGAAGGACCAGTGCTAGTAGATGATCAACTGTAGAGCCCTGGAATTCTACGGAATTGATGAATGTCGGAAACACCATACTTTTTTTGCGGAGAAGATACACCATACATGAAGTTCAGACATCCTTCCGGTTATGGGTATGAGTTCTTCGATAACTTTTTTTTGATGAAAAGCAGCCTGCGCTGATTTCATTAAGGAGAAACCAAATTACAAAATTGTTTGCAAGGGGAACAGGGTTAGCGAAGGAGTTCTTTGATTTAACTTTCATTTCGTAAAACTCAGAACCAACACTTGTGATAAGAGGAACCCAAAGCATAATCTAGGCACGAACATGATGATTTTTGGCAATAGAACTACACCAGCAGTCCAGAAGCAAGCATCAATTCCGACAGACAAACAGAGATGATGGAGTCTACACTATCTACTAGTAGAAGTTCTGGCAAGTGGCTTCTGTAAAAGAAAGGCACAAAGAACAACTGAAAGTGCTACGCTGGTTGTATCAGCATGTCTGTATTTTTTCCGATTTCTAATTACTGTACTAGTCAAAGCCAGGATGATTAGCATATCTACTAAATTTCACAAAAGCAGAGAAACTCAACTATGTGCCTTATACCGGCAAACATTACATCATGCTGTCAAAAAAATATATATCTAGAATAAATTGCAACGGGCAAAACTATATATTGGACACAACGCGAGAGGAGATTTTGTGCTCCTGAGCTCCAGTGATCCTGCTGGTTTAAAAAAATCGAAAAAACTATTTATGAGTTTCAAAAAAATCAGAAAAAAATCCTGGATGTAGCCAAACGTGTATTCAACGAACGTGCAAAAAATCACATTCAAATACTTTGTATTCTGGACTACAATTTTGTCATTTTGGTGTAGCTCAGAATACACAGTATTTGAAGGTGAAATTTGGCACGTTCATTGAATACACTATTAGCTACCTCCAGAATTGTTTTCCAATTTTTTTGAAACTTATAAATATCTTTTCGATTTTTTTAGACTGTCAGGATCACTGGAGCTCGGGAGCACAAAACACTTTCCGACACAACGCCATGTCTAAAATTTCATCTTTCCAGATGGACAGACTGAAAGGATGTCAACTCACGTATAGGCAGTGGGTGATAATCAAGCTGTAATGATGCACAGTTACTATCTTTCGGCATCATATAGTTCCAACACATCATTTGATTATAACACTTCTCAGGTTTAAAACATTCTCGAAAATTGCTGACCAAGAAAATGCAAATATATAATTGCAACCAGTGTCTTGGGCGAGGAACAGAGTGAAACAGATATACAACATACAGACTACTACAATAAGCATTCACATTCCTAATCAACTAAATAAATGTGGCAGCGAAGAAGTAATAAAACAATGAATGGATGTGATTTTTACCGAGAATAGCCCTATGAATGGCTGACACTTGCCATTAATGAAGCAACCAAAGAACCAGTGAAGTAATTTTAAATATGTGTTACTATCTCTATACCGCGCAAGAAATATTTATTTCTAAATCGGCTTTAGCTGTATACAGCTTCTAAAGTGTTACTAGTTATAGTTTCACATCAAATTACTTTTGCAACATGGACATTTATTTCGAGAATGGTGCGATCGGACATGTGCGTGGGTGGGTGGGGATTCCCAACGTACCACTGATGAGATGAAAGCTGAAACCACAAGACTATCACAACCAACAACAACAACAAACATTGCCATTGGGGTGTCCCTGCTGGGAGCAGAAATGGTGATTTCTTAGCACCACCTTTAAAATGAAAGCATAGAAAGTTACTACACCATTCAACCAATGAATGGTTCAGTGTATCTTGAAGTAACAAGATATTTGACAGAATATGAACATACAAATGTGTTGCAGCCATGTCCATGGTAGTGAAAACACTGGTAGCCTCGGCCCACGGCCCACAGAATATCCTCTGGGTTCCTACTTCACATTAACAAATCATTAGCCTATAACGCTTGTGCATCATTGACAAAGTGACAGCAAAGATAAGGGACTTGGGGTGTCCTTGACCTCGACCTCATGATGCTTCTAATATCCATGGACAGTGTTAATACCTGAACAAGTACAGCTCCCAGCAACAACAAAATTAAGCACCATACTACGGCCCAATTCTTTTGGGCTTCCCCAGCTTCCTGGAGAAGCCGTCCCCATCCAATTATTATTTTTTAAATAGGCTCCAAATTAGATTAGTCAAAATTAGTTTGGAAGCCTACCCAAATTTGAGTAATGGCTTCTCCAAGAAGCTGGGGGTAGGGCAGCTTCTCGGGGAAGCCATCCAGGAAGCCCAAAAGAACTGGGCCTACATCATGTGTAATTACATCTTCACTAACCAACTGAAGCAGTCTTTTTTTAGATAAAAACAAAATTAAGCAGCCTAAAGGAATATAAACCAAAAGGTAGAACTACATGAGTTTGTGTCCTAAAAAACATATCACCTTGATTTGGTTAGTACATGGTGGAAATATCGAATTCAACGCGGATATCAGCCTCGTGGTATGATCCAAGAACATGGACAACACCTAACTAAAATAGTGCTAAAAAGGGAGATATCGAAGAATACAAGTCAGAACTATCATAGTAAAGTTACCTAATTCAACTCCATTTTAAACCATGTTAGAGCCAAAAGTGCACCATCTCGGTTGATTTTGAGGTGGCGTATCAAATATTTAGCTGCAAGTATAATAGCTTCAGGATTTATCAATGTCTAATAGATCCTACCCGAGAGAAAAAGTACAAGCTTTCACATTAAAATAAGCATTGCCTAGAAAACTAAAAACATTATGAACTACCAGTACCAAGTATAACAGACAATGCACTTGGAGAGTGATATGATTTTAATTTAATTTAATTTAAAAATATCATTGTAATTGGTTAGTACGCACATAAATATACTGTTATGAATCATCAAGGTGCAGACACAAGATGTAGCGATGTTTCGGATCATCATTATATGTTCAGATCATGATTCCAAAAGAACCAAGAGTGATTAGTTCCAGCAGCAGCGGTACAGCAAAACATACCATAGTAACGCCATCTACATGAATATTAGCCACAAAAGATGAACCTCGCCCCATCGGCCAGTCTGGATCTACATAAGCTAGCATAAGTGTTATCATTAGTTTTTTAAAGTTTTGGATGCTCTTCAGTCTCCACCCACCAGCTTCTTTTCTGAGGACACGTCCACCAGTTTCTTAGGTTTCCCTCCCTTCGCCAAATAGCGGACATTTTGTGTTTTGTTTTCCATACAAGAAGCCGGAGGAGCTGGTTTTGGCTTGAGACAAAGAGCTAGAAGCTCTGCTCCTGAGAGAGTGGGAATGCTCAGAGAAGAAGGCGCGACCATTGTCGCCTCTAGCATTGGATTTCCTCCCTTAGCTATCATCCCGTCCTCGGTTTGTCCACGTGTAGGTGGGCACTTCTTCATCACATTCCCAGTTTCCTTTTTAGCAGATCTGGATGATGATTCCAACATAGACGACGTCTTGAGGATTTTATTATCCCCCTTCAGTGGTTGAATGACACCCCTCGCTGGGATACCATCAGATGAGCTTTGTTTCTTGCCAGTTCCGGCTCTACCGTGGTCACTTTCGGAAGAACCCTTGGGCACAAGGCTTCTGCCAAGAAGCACCGGGGAAAAAAGCGGCACAGTCCGGGGCGCTGCTCCTCCGCCCCACTTCTCCGGCTCCATAACTCCCTTCCCCTGCTTTGAATCCTTGGGCGTACTATTGCCCACCGATTCCCCTGTTCTTTCTTTGGGGCCGACCGAGTGAATTGACCTAGCAGACGAAGATTTCTGCCCATAATTCCCCGATGTACCGGCCGAATCGCTCTGCCCCTGTCCATCCCTCTTCTCCGATTCCAAGGCGCTGGTCTCGCCTTGCCTCAGCCGCTTCAAGGGCCGACTCAGCGGCACATCCTCCAACTCCTCCACCCGCGGCTCGTCCGGATGCTGCACCGGGCCCCCGGAGGCGATCCCGAGCAGAGGCGCCACCTCCGCGGCCTCTTCCCGCGGCCGGCGGCGCGCGTCCAGGATCGCGTCGTACTTCTTCCGCAGGGCTTTGATGTCGGAGAGCGCGGCCTTGACCTGGGCGAACCTCCGATCCCGAGCTTCGAGAACGCGCTGGATCGCCTCGAAGTCGGTCCTGCGGGAGGTGCTGCGGAGGAGGTCCACGAGCTTCTCACCGGAGAGGGCGGCGAGCTCGGCGACGCGCGCGTCGGCGGCCTCCGAGCCGGAGGCCATGGTCTCCGGTGGTGGGCGGTGCGCCGGTCGTACGTACTGGATTTGTGCCCTTGGTGGGGGTTGGGTAACGTAGCGGCAGTTCAGGCGAGTGGGTGGGGATTAAATGACACGCGGACCGGCAGCATAGCACTCTGCACTCTCCACGATATGAACGAGAGTGTAGGGATTTTATACGATTTTTATAGGATTCTGATCCTTAAGATTTTTTCCAATGGATTGTATTTGGATCAAACCATGGTGCTACACAAATTACTATGGAGATTACATATTTTTTTTAGATTCAAGTGTGTAGGATCGAAACACTTTCATGCTCTGTTTGGATGCACTGAATTGGGCTTGGTATTGGAGAATCTAGAATTGGGGCCTCAATTCTGGTGTTTGGATGTCCTGTGAATTGGACCCTGGAATTGGCCAACCAATTCCGCGCGGGGTACCCACCGAGCAAATAACAGGCGAGGCGTTTCCGAGCTCCAGACCTCGGAAACGTGCTCGGAAACGTTCGCCCACCTTATCCTCGCGCGGCAGGAGCTCCTTCGACCTTCGTCCCGCCGCCGCCGTTCGACCTTCGTCCCGCCGCCGCCGTTCGACCCAGGTACGCCAGCGCTCCCTCCTCTTCCCCAGCCGCCTCCTTCTCCCCATCTCGCCCGTCCCCCTGGCCGCCCCTCTCCTAACCCTAGGCGGCGGCGGCGGGAGGCTCGCGCCCGCCTCCCCTCCCGCAGCTCTGCCTCCTCCTGGGTCGAACGGCGACGGCTGCGCCCCGCGCCCGCCAGCCTAGGTTCAGCTCTGCCTCCTCCTGGGTCCTGTCGCCCGCGAACGACAGGAGCTCGTTCGACTCTGCCTCCTCCTGAATTTGTGCTATGCGTATGCAAATTGGTTCCCTGTTAATGCTTCCATGTTAATACGAATTTGTGCTATGCATATGCATATTGGTTCCATGTTAATGCTTCCATGTTAATACGAATTTGTGCTATGCATATGCATATTGGTTCCATGTTAATGCTTCCATGTTAATATGAATTTGTGCTATGCATATTGGTTAAATTTCA
The DNA here is from genome assembly GCA_947311845.1 of Poa pratensis. NCBI lineage: Eukaryota > Viridiplantae > Streptophyta > Magnoliopsida > Poales > Poaceae > Poa > Poa pratensis. The sequence goes on along the minus strand of CAMZMU010000042.1, from coordinate 47,395,700 downwards.
AACTTTGTTTGTGCATTGTAGAATCATCATGTCTCACCAAGAATTGGTTCATTACATTTGTGAAGAGAACAAAAGAAGAAAAAGAAAAAGGATAATGCTCACAAAGTTGTATTTTGAGGTGTCTATGGTTGCATTAGCATATGCTAGTACTCAGAGGTCACCGAGGGACCTAGGTGCCTTCGATGACTTTGAAAAGAGGGTTGCATATAGAAAGTATGTGTTGAGAAGAACATACAATGGGACGGAGACACGATGCTATGATGAGCTGCGTTTAACCAAAAGAAATTTCCATAATCTTTGTGCTATGCTGCGTGAGAAGGGTTTAACCAAAAGAAATTTCTATCTCCATTTCGATCCACTAGGTACCACTTGAAGGAGTGGGCTGCTAGTTTACTAGGGCCCCAAACTGAAAAGGAGTTGTACAACTTGAGGCATTCTCGTGCTAGAAATGTAGTGGAGAGATGTTTTGGGCTGTTGAAGAAAAAATGGGCCATCCTGCGGTCTTGTTCTTTCTTTTCCATAGAAGACCAGGTAATAAATGTCGATATGGATTGTAGATTGTTTTGGGCTGTTGGGTAACAAATGCTAACTATGACATAAATATTTGCAGATTCGAATTATTAATGCTTGTTGTGTGTTACACAACTATGCAAGGGATAGACAACATGTGAGGGATGATCTATTGCCGTAGGAGATCGACGCTGAACTAGCAGCTATGACCCTTGCACCTGCAGATGTCCCACTAATTACAAGTGTCCAACAAAGCGACTCATGGAACGATTTTAGGCAGGATTTAGCTGATGAGATGTTTGCTGAGTACTTTGTGACACATGACGAACTAGCAATGGAGTAGTGTTCTAGTATAAATCTAGCTGATTGTCCCCATTTTGTGCTAGCTAGAAGATGATGCTTTTGCCATTTGTGTGATATTTCTATCATGGAACCTTTGGCTGAATATATATATGTTTTAACTATCTACAACTTGCTCTTTCTCCTTACTTGTATTATGTATGTCACTTGTAGAAGCATGGCTGAATCAAAAAAAAGAAGGCCAGGACTTACCTCCCGTGGAGTAATGAGATGGACACTGTATTATTGGCCATTCTTGTTGAGCATCACAACAGGGGTGACCATGCACAAAATGGTTGGAAGCCACATGTGTACAATGCTTGCATAAAGCATGTGAAGGAGACATGTGACGTTGTCATCAACAAAGACAAAATAGCAGCACGAATTAAGACATTTGACAAGTATTATGATATCATCAACAAGATGCTTGCTCAGAGTGGCTTTGGATGGGATTGGGATAATAACATGGTGAGTGTTGAAAGTGATGAAGTGTGGGCTCGATATGTGGAGGCAAACAAGGATGCAGGTCCATACAGGCACAAGGAAGTGAAGAATTGGCAAGCTATCTCTACTATATATTCAAAAGACCATGCCACAGGTGCAGGTGCAAGGACAGGAGGTGAGTGTGCTCAGGTTGGATCCTCATCAGTTCCTCAGGTTGTGGAGGACGATGAAGATACTCCTAAGGCGCCTAAGAAGAGGAAACGCACTGCTGATGCTATCATGAGCATGGTGGGAGAGCTGAGATGCTCGTTTGAGGATGCTTTGACCTCAACCGTGGCACTACCACCACCAAAGGTGACTCCTCCATCTGAAATCCTTGCTGAACTCAAGAAGATACCAACTTTGGAGGGTACTGATCTGCTGATAGCTTATGGGAAGCTCTCAGCCAACGAGCGCACGTTTGAATCACTCATGGCACTACCCATGGAGATGAGGAAGCCATGGCTCTTGACCTTGCCTTGATGAACTTTGTTCTTATGCACGTTTATGAATCACTTTGGTCATGCTTGTTGTGCTATTTGTAAGACATAGTCTACCCAATTTGTGCTATTTGTAAGACATAAACTACCTACTTTGTGCTATGTGAGACATATTTATTATCCATATGTTGTGTCATGTGAGACATATTTATTATCGATGTGAGACATATTTTCCTACAATTTGTTCTATTTTTCTGGATTATTAACATGTTATTATGTGAAAAATAATATTGAAACATTCTGATATATACATGTTTATTTTCATTCATATTACACAGTTTATATTGTTCAAAGTCAAAAAAAACTTTCAATTACACACATTGTACACCCAAACAGGATTTAGAATTCCATTGTAACCTTGATTCTACAGGTGAATACCACGCGCATCCAAACAACAAAAATGGTATTCTATTGAATTCGTTGATTTGGTATTCCATTGCCAATTCAATTCAGAGGTGAATTCTGTGCAACCAAACAGAGCATCATGCATTTCATGCAAAAGACTATTTTTACAATTTTCTTATGTCTTATAATGCTCTATTTTGCACAGATAAGCCTCTAGGATTTTTGTATGTTTCATATTCCTCCATTTTCAATCATGCGATCCAAAGAGGCCTCGAGTCAGTCCCCTGGTCTTGAGAGCCTGCCGAATGACTATTCGGGGAGCCGACACCTCATATTCAGGCCGACGACTTAATTCTGGTTCTGGATGGCTCCCTTGCGCGTGTCATGGGCCTTCTAGACTTGTTAGACTTCAACTTTGAATTTATCCTTTTTCGGCTTGCTAGGCCTACCTGATGGTAATCCCCTGTACTAAAAAAAAATGATGGTAATCCCATTGTCAGTCTCCTCCTCCGATCTCATGCTGCTTCGGTTTCATACCATGCGTGGTCCATGCGCCCCTCTTCTTCGTCGGTGAGGCCAGTGGTGCTTCTCTACTCTCTACGGTGGTTGTTCAAGCTGACGACTTGCATTCTCTCCCTTGTCTCCAGTCGCCCCTTGCCTCGGTGGTATTTGGGGTCACAGTTAATGATCAGGGCGAAAGCCTTGCTTGGTGTTGGACGAAGCTGAACACGGGGACGCCTGCGGGTGCCGCTACCTCCTTGGACGTATGATCATGGACTTCATTGTGCCTTCCTCCCGTCGGGTGTTATGGGGTCCCTAGGTCCGGTTCACCGGACCAACCAGTGACGGCATTGTCACTTCGTTCTCTTTTTAAAGACGTTGTCTAGACTACTAGGGGAATACCCGATGTGACTATTGGAGATGTTGGCTTCTCCTGTCTCTTTGGCGAGCTAGGAGACGATGCGCCGATGGTGTTGACCGCTTCCCGGAGCGCGGGCCTCCTGGACACAAGGTGCGTCCTAGCGGATGCTTTTTGTAGTTGACGTTTTCCTCAAGTACGGCCGGATTAATTTTGACATTTACTCATCGACTCTTAGGCACATGAGGGGAGGTCATGATCGTGGTGTGGTGGAGTTTTTCTTTGATCATGACGTGGTCTTGAAGCTTGGTGCCTCGTCTACTCACCACTTCGGTATGAATTTGGGCAAGGCGAGGGTTTTCCACTTGGTCGTTGTAGAAGAATGTGATGTTAGCAAAATGGTGTGGTGCATGGTCCACACGTACTTAAGAATCTGAACTAGTAGTACAAGTTTGCGTAATGAGAAATTTGTAACATATTAGAAATAACCTACCACTTACGTTTACTAATGACAAATGTGTCATTGCAGTTAAGCACTAGAAAAGAGTGGATGTACCAAACAAACCAATCTTCTCCCCGGATAAGAGCAAGAGCAAGAGCGGTACAATTCTGATCACCTGATATAAGTCCTCATATGCTTCCACAGAAGTAGAGGAAACTGAATCCTTCATAAGTAAATGCGATTGAACCTCAAGTTGAATCACACGTGACGAATGTTCGGAATCTAGAGCCTAGCTAAAATCGCACACAATTTCGGGTGCTGGGACACCGATTGTTGTTGGACATCCCGAGGAGTTAAAAGGCGCGCGAGAAGTCCACAAATGATATTGATTCATGATAATCATATAAGATAAAGTATACATTCGTGGACATATATTTCTTCTCAACAATTTTGTAATTCCTTTGGGCCCTGAACCAAAATCCATGGTACAGTGTTGTTTGCACTGATATTGGTTCAAACGAAAGGAAGCGTTTAAGCAAGAATAACACTAGCTCATCAAAATACAGGTATTTATCATAGTAAAACCTACTCCTCATAATTGTCTTTTGTATGGAGAGAAGTGTTTCCATTAAGAACCAAAATAAATGAAATGGTGATAAAGCAAGGCTTGTAGCACAAAGGTTACAGCAGAGACCCGACATCGATTACGATGTAACACACCTTCTCAGTATGAGTGGAATTATTTTCTATATTGAAGATGATTTACGGTACATATCCAATTGATGGATGAAGTGACAACATATTCATACGGGTCACTCAGTTGAGATTTCTATTAAAGTCTTTGAAGGAATTAAAATTCCAAAGGAAACTCACAACATGTATGTGTGAAACTTCAAAAGTCACTCTATGACTTGAAGTTGTCCGAGAATTGTGTGGTGAGTTCTTACTTGTTATAGATTAATCTCATACCGATGATTGTTGACGTGTATTCATGGAGAAGTCCTGAATTAGGATTTACCTCACTTTAGTCATGTAGATATATCGTCGGTGTATATATGACACATATAAGATTCGTGCAATCATATTACGATAGATATTTCGGTCAAACAATTTTTTTTAATTTCAGAACTTGAGCATGTCCTCTCAACAAAAATGGTCATTGGTATTTATATATCTAGAATATTGGAGAAATTAAACATGGATATATCATAATGAAGGCACATATGGTCATGCTATTGCTGACATGGGATACAAATATTTGTACACCTAGAGGATACGGTGAAGTGATGGTTTGACCTAAAGTTACATATATAAATACCATCACAACACTCGTATATATCTTGCAAAAATATGCCATACCTAACATTATATTTGCTGGAAATTTATATGGTGGGTGTAAGAAATATCCTCCGATGTCCAATGCACAAAAGGTCTTGTTGATATATCAATAGTGGCTAATTATGTGATCCCAACATAGGATTTAATGGAGGAGTCTTGTGAGGGAAGTCTTCAGAATAGACTACAAATAGCTCCTTCCAATAATCATTATCCGGTAGTTATTTTATTTTGATGAATCACGAGATGTGTATGGCTTCTCAAATAATTAGCCACATGTGAAATCATGTGCTTTTGATTCATCATAATCACCTATCATTATCTATCAATATAATGTCACGTGTATCCCTAAAGACAATAGGTTATTTTATCCTCATTGATTGCAAAAATGTAAGAGGATAATTTACAAACAAACTTTTGTGAAACTTTACCAGATATAGTCTTTACCAACATCTATATTACAGAATTAAGTTCATGGAGTTGGTACTACAACCTTAAAATTTGCAAAGTTTAGGGGAAGTAAAATCCATTTGATGATCATTAAATCATTCATATTGTATTTTTTCCATTTATGGGTTCCATAAAAGGTTTTAAAGAGACAATATAAATACAGTGTGGACGTATGCTATATTGGTTTATCCTTATATTTGTTTCCACTGAGTTTTATAAGAGTTTTCAATGGCACATCGTTATAATGTCTCCCCTCATATTTTCCCACAGGGTTCTTCAAAGAATTTTAGCATATGACAATATGTGGGGGGTGGGGGTGTTGCGAAATAAAACATGTAAGCCATAGTTTGGAAGAGATGCCTCTGAATGGTTGTCTGTTTGGAGAGAGGTGTATCCCCAACACAACCCATTCACTATTTATGTAAGTGGGACTCACATATTTCAACAAAACAAGATAATCATTTGATCAGTTCAAGTGTCCCTTCTAGTTTTGTATTACAACAAACACAATGTAATCCAGTAAAAAAGTCGCTTTCAAGGAAACCTGGCATGCTTGCAGGGCAAGTTTCTCTCTATGGATTGCCTTGTCCTAATTAATTCCGTTATAATTAACTAGTGTGCTGATGTTTATTTTATTGGTTCATGAATATCCAAAATTGTAAGAAATTGACTCAACTTTTGCCGATCAAACTTTTTTGGAAAAAGCGACGAGAATAAAAAGAATATCGATTAAGTAAATGGAATACTATTTCTAGACTAAATGATTAGGGTGGTTTAGGTATAGAGATTCTTTTTCTTAAAAATGAGTGTTTTCTCGGGTGTTTAAATTACTAAATGAGGAGAGTGTCTGTGGCTAGATTAGCTGCAAAACAAGTATCTTTTGAATATAGTTTTATTATAAGTTTAGGCAAAGCCTACATGTTCTCTATTCTCGAAAGGTCTCATGAGAATTGAAAATGACATTTGTAACAGAGGGTTTTCAAAATTGGAGGTGGTATGAGCACCCGACGATATTTGATTTGGTGAGACTCAACCTCGCTCTGTAGTAGAATCACTGTATAACACAGTGCAACGGAAAGATGTTTGCGTTTCTAAATCACAAGTTCCACTAAACATCATTTTCAGAAGGGTCTTAACTGATGATAAGTGGAATGTATGATTATTCCTATGCCAGAGGTTGCAGAGGTTAGATTTACTGATGAGCCGGACATGTTTGGTTGGAAGCTCACGACCTTGGGAGTGTTTTTTAGCGAAATGTTTGTTTGGTGACCTCAAGAATGGTCAAACTAGGTTTCTTCGCAAATAACCCGTGGAAGTTAAAATACCACTGAAGATTCAAGAAATTTGTGTGGTTCCTCAATAGAAAAGTTTTTTACTTACCAAGGATAATATGGTAAAAACAAACTGGTATGGGTGTAAAAAAATGATGTTTTTACAACTCAGAGGGGAATAGTGCACATTTGTTTCTCTCATTTTTTTCACGTATTGTTTATATTACTTACAATTTTCCTCAACCAAGCAATATCTAAAATATGTTTGAGAATTGGTTAAATGGAATAGATAAGAAAAGAACGTCTAGAATACGCCTAGGTGTTTTAACTTTATGTTAGTAAATATGGATTTGTAGAAACAACATTATTTTTTACATGACTAGAGCGTCTAATTTTTTGCAGGTTATTCATTGGCTGCTCACTGGATCAAGCAATGAAACTTACTTCTCCCGTCAAATCAGCGGGAGTTTATGGCTACTTGATGTAATTGTTTGCCGACGGTCACTTATATTTACAGCTAGGTTGGCTGGAGTAGTAGAATAAAGATTTGCAATAATTTGAATGATGAACTTCGCAGTAAAAATGGTACTAGGTACGAACAGTCATGGTCAGACGTCAATGCCTCGCGGCATCATTCAGTCGTTATTGTTGTTTTGCTGTTTTGCTGTTGTCATCGCTAGTCAGTATTCAGTAACTGCCGGCGAGGGCAAGTGATACTTTTCACGATAATCCTTGGATCTGGCACGACCATAGTCCACGCACGTAGCTTTCAGAATTCAGATCGATCAGAATTCATCTGCTCTCCACTAAATTAATTTCCATGGAAATATCCCACTTGTGCATGCTTGTTTATTTATACACAAATACTATGTGCCGAAAGCCTACTTGTCCTGCGGCAACTTAGAAATAGCGCGAATTATCCAAGAAATTCGCGTCGGCCAGCTGGAGCATGAAGTCCATGTCCGCCATCTGGGAGTTCGTCGTGGTCGTGGAGGTGAGGTCCACGTCGGGCACATTCTTGACAAGCTGGCACTCGGACGTCGCCGGGCAGACGAAGGGGGATGCAGTGAGTGCTGGGAAGTCGCTAATCGGTGCGCCACCGTTGTCGGCGGCGCCTGCTGGGTTGCACCGGAACGAGAACGGATTCTCCAACCCGTTCGTGGCCCCCTCGGCCTCCAGTCCCACGGAGATGATGGAGCTCCGCTCCTGCCCGCTGGCAGGCTGCGGCTGCCAGTGTACTCCGCTTGCTGCTTGCTGCGGCCTCTGGCTGTTGCACTGCGCGCAGGTGTGGTTCCCGTGGTACACGACGTCGAAGAGCAGCGGTTCGCCGTTGGCCCGCTGCACCTGCTTGCTCGCATGGCAGCTCTGCGTGTGCCGGTACGTGCACCGGAAGTAGGCTCTGCGGAAGTTCGATTTAATCAGCCGCCCAAGATTAGGTTATTGATAATGGTAGCTCGCCGCTGAAAAAAGTGTGCTTTGAGGTGCAGGGGTTGTGCTGGAGCGTCGTCTCTTACCTTGGGTACTTGGCGCCGAGGATGTCTTTCTGCCCGTACTTCCTCCAGCTGAAGCCGTCGTCGAGGGGGCCGACGTCCTGCACGGAGTTCACCCTCACCTGCGTGCTCCACTTCGGCAGCGCTTTCCTGCACTTGTCGCAACTCGCAACCATTAAAGGGCTAACAAAGGAGATACTAACTAACAACAATGGTAGGCTTTTGTTTGCTCTTACCTCTTCTTGCAATGCCCAGCTGCATTGGCGCCGACGCCGATGAACCGGGAGTCGGCAGCCTGGTCGGATCCACCGCTGCGGGGACTTACCTCGGCGGACGGCGGTGACTCCGGAGCACCAGGGGCGCAGCAGGACGACATGGCGATGTGGATGGACCTATCGACGGAGGAGCGCATGCTGGACACCAGCGCCCGGCACCGCTCCCCTCCGTCGTCAGCGCAACCCTTCACGCCCATCTGCGCCTCCAGCTGCCTCACCGTGTCGAGCACCTGCGCCAGCTCCGTTGTCAGGGCGCACCTCTCCATGTACCTGTCCGACGACGACGACGACGACCCCTCCATCGAACAGTTCCACACACCTCGCCCCTCCCAATCACTCGGCCGTATGTTAGGGCTGCCGGCGCTCAGACGACACGACCGGAGGCTATGTGTTTGTCTTGGTGACCGTTTGTTTGTGTCAGTGGGGGCGAACGGGAGGCGCTTTTATAGAGCTGGTGGCCGGGGCTGGGAGGCAAATGCGGCGTCACTGCTCTCCCTCGCTGTCCCTGTTCGAAGAGCAACAAGTTTGACTGGACTAACACAGGAAAGGGATTCTCCTACGGAAAATGTTTAAAAGGACTTGCGTGTGTAATATTCAAACTCTTAGACCGGTCTTTGGTCGCGGGGTTGGGCACTACGATGCCAAGTGCTGCTTACTTGTTTAATCTAGAACATCCTTTGACCGCTTCATAGATCGATCATGGCAGATGGGCTGGAAAGATTGCTCTTTTGGAGTTAGTGCTGGGCAATTTTACTTCTCACACGAAAACAGTGGGTTCCAATTGGAGTATAATTTTATTTCCAACAAATGGCAAAACCAAGAAAAGGAGACTAACAAAAGCAAAATACAGGTTACAGATGCAGCTGCGTCCACTCCTTGGAACCTTCCGAGTGATTTGCTCGTTGCTCTTATGGATAACCATGGCAACATTCTCCAAATGCATTGCTTCCACCTCTGCACAATTGGATCTTCATTTTCCTGTAAAGAGTGAAATGTGTCATAGATCTCTAAACTATTTTGAGCGTGTCACACTGATTAGTGGATTTTACACCAGTTTTTATCTCGTTTAAACCCGATAATCCTCAATAATATTTTGATAAGATTATTCCTATAACCTCGCGCTAACCAATAATTATTGTATACATGTGCAAATCTCTTTGGTTATATATTTCCTTACAGAAATGCACGTTTCAAAGATTAAATATTATCACATATGGGAAGAATCAAGTAACAGGAACTTACTCAAATCAACATGGCGCCGAACACAAGTGACAAAAGATTTATAACGACTAAGGGTACAGCCGCGTGCCCCCGTACCATGCGTCGATACCATTTGTCAGCGGCTCCGTCAAATCAAACCAAATAACTTTTATCAAACTGCTATCACCAGATTCGCATTAAAAGACCCCCGAAACCCTAATTTTGTTCTATGCCACCATATAAATGAGAGGGGAGCAACCGCGATCCACATCCGAGAAGCCATTAATTTCTCCACGAAATGCACCGTGACCACTTCATCTCCATCTTCATTCCTCTAACATTTACATAGCCATACTTGTAATCTGGATTTTTTTTGCGATGATTGTGACATTGTAACACTATAAATCGTTCATATTCAAATAATTTTGATTATAATGTAACCTCGCAGCGGATCTGTACTTTTGATACCGGATATTAGTTTAATTGATTTGATATGTTTCATACATATATTCTCTTGTCTAGACCTCAGTCCTAAAACTTGCCAGGTACCCAATACCCGAAGAGTGATAAAGATAGATGCACGAGTAGAGAAAAACAAAGAGCTATGCTTGAACCCGGTTTGAGAAAGGAGAGTACAATAGCTAGAAGCAATTCTATGGGGAATAACAATAACCTCACAAAACGTTAATGTGTTGGTATGTTTATCCTAATAACAGAGCTAATCCGCGTCGACGGAATAGGGCCGAGATTGGACAATCGAATCCATAGTGTTGCGGTCGTAGGCTATGGTGTCCCAAGAATGCATTGCCCTCACGTATCCTGTCAATATAAGTATCTGTACTTTATATTATCTTTCATATCACATTATGTGTGTGCACAGCTGCATGTGAAAGCTCCACACTAGTTTGTTTCCATCCATTGATATAAACACCCAAGAACATTGTTGGTCCGGTAAACAAAATCATTTTAAAATTTATAGACTTGTTAGAATCACGTTTTCAAACATTTACTTCATGGTTCGATAAAACCTAGTATGTCTTTAGGGGAAAATCTACTATATTGCACGTGAAGATGCTGGCTAGAGATCAGAACTGAAAATCCTTACTTTTTGAACGCGGAACTAAAACTACAGGAGACTGCTCTGTCTAAATTCTATTTTTCGACTAAAAATTAAAGGAGCCCCGTGCTACACGTTCCGCCAGGTTGACTACAGAATCTATGTTAGAAATGCTATCGTGAGGACCATTTCAAGATTCGAAGTACTTGTCCGGAAAAATCCGACAGAAATATTCCTCGCTTCGCAAGTTAAATGCCGTCGCTGTACAGAAGCTTACGCAAACTTCCAGAACCTTAATTTTGATATTCTATAGGTTCGCTCACCATTCGTAGTGAGCCCGTACGCTGATGCTTTTTGAGAGCCAGTTCGTATGTTGAACGTTTCAATACCTTCTGCTAGGACTAGGAGGAACACCCATGCGTCCTTCCTGACCACAAAATTGGGTTCTTTTTTTGCGGGGCACAAAAATTTGACCCGGACTATGAATCGTCTACGATCACAGCCAGAACATGTTGGAGTACTGTTCCTGTACTCCTCGTACAAGTTGGCAAACAAGGTTGCAAGATGCAGACATAAGGAGTGAGGCGTTTTGGAAGCTGAGCTCCATGTGGCTCGCTTTTTTCAAAAAATCAAAATTTGTATTTTTCAGTCTTATAAAATCAGGAAACAAATCTCAGATGTAGAAAGTGATATGATCTACAAGTGTGTAAATTTTTAACTTGAAATTCATTATATTTAGGATGAACAAAAATGACAAATGGGTAGATCTGGGTGGTGAATAGTACACAGTTTCAAAAACTTGAAGTTTTGTTAGGTTTGTCTTTTATGTACAGTCTAGAATAATAAGAATTTAGGGTTGAAAATTTACACACTTGTAGATGTCGATATTATCTACATGTATATTTTTATTTCGAATTTTCTGAAACTAAAAAAATGCCGATTTCAATTTTTTTTAAGAGATACATGGAGCTCGGCTCCATTTGAACTTTCTGCAGATATAATACACTATAATAAGGGCATGCACAATGGGAGTATTTCAAGGGCTGTTTATAAAAATAAATCAGATTTTTTCGTAAACACTAATGCTTATTTCTATAAGAGAGTTGCCTAGTTAAGAATCTTTCTTCTATAAATAAGCATCAATTCTTAGACAGAAATAGGTTTATTTTATAAAACACCTCTCTAATCACTCCCCATTGTACATGGTCTAAGGAAATCTCCAGCCGTTGTGCGCTATTTCGGGCTGCCTGGGGGGGACAACGGTGCTATTTCACAGCCTGGGGGCGGCGTTTTCCCAGCCGTGCCGAAACCCAAGATTTGAGCCCAAAAATTCAAAAAACACAATTTGGGCGAAACATAGATAATTTAGGCGAATTTCATTCATATATGGGGGAAGTTCGTGGTTCTTGCCGATTACATAGTAGAAACTTAAAATAAAAACTTAAAAAAACTTAAAATAGATAATTTAGGCGATCTACACGCCGTTCTACATGCCCAGCTGGCTGTAGAAGACAGTGTAGTCGCCGTCGGAGTCGCTCGGGTCTCCGGCGCGGCTGGGGCCTTGGCCATCGTCTCCTCCGCCATGCCACCTGCTCGGCCCGGGCGCGCTGGGGGCGTCGTCCTCGTCGCTGTGGTCAAGGATGAAGTAGGGCGGGGGCGGCGAGGGAGACGGAATGCGACGGCGAGCTGGCTGGTGGGCGAACGACGAGTCGCCGCCGCGCGCTGCTGGCGCTCCACCTCGTCGAGGAGACGCTGCTGGCGCTCCACCTCTTCCTTCGCGTGCATCTCGCGCGACCAGGCTTCGGCGAAATCGTCTTTCGCCGGGAGGACGTCGTTGAGGGAGGTGGCGATGGCGAGCTTCTCGCCGGGGAACTCCTCCGAGTCCTCCGGCGTCTCCATCTTGATCGCCGCCCTCACGTACTCGGGCGGCGCCTCCCACTCCCTCATCGGGGCCTTCTTCTTGGACGAAGCTTGGCCGGTGCCATGCTCCCTCTTGGGCCTGACGAAGCGGAGGAGGCCGCGGGGCGGCGACGGGGCGCGGCGCTCATTGATGCGGAGGCTGCCGCCGCTGGACCTTCTTGGTGGAGATGGGATGCGGCGGCCGGAGTTCAGGATGATGCCGCCGCTGGGCCTCCTTGGCGGCGTGCCCTTCGGCTCGGGCTTGACCCGAGCGAACGCCGGGGTCGAGGAGGAAGGCGGCATCGACGACGAGCACGCGCCCGAGGAAGAAGAGGAGGATGTGGCGCCCATCCTCCGGGGCAACCACGACGACGTACGTGGCGGCAACGTTAGCCGCGGCCTGTTGCCGGTGGCGATGTGCTCGAGCACGTACGCGAGCGTACGCCCTCGAGCACCCCACCACTGCCGGCGGCCGCGGGCGTTCTTCTGCCCCTCCACAGGGCCGTTGCGCCCTGTGTCCCCCAACTCCTGGGCGTGGCGCTGGGCGAAGTACTGCGTCCAGAACGCAGAGTTCGCCGGATCCCAACACGGGTCCTCCGCCTGCTCCGGTGTGAGGCCGGCGAGCACCTCCTGGATCGCCTCGACGCGATCCACTGCTTCCGGTGGTGGCACGGCAACGCCTCCCGCGCTCAGCCTCCACGCGTTGTGGCCATGCTGCCCGCCAGGGACACGCATGTCCGGCGGCGCTGGATAGCCCGCCTGGTAGAGCATCCTCGCCTCCTCTGGGTGGAGAAAGCGGCGGCCGAAGCCGTTCGCGGCCGCGTCGTCGCCGGGGAATCTTTCCGCCTTTGCTCGGTGTGCTATGTGGGGAGAATAGAAGGCGAGAGAGAGAGCGGTGTGCTCTGCCACGGCGGGGGTGGGGGATTTATATGGCACAGGGGAGGCGAACGGTGGCGCGCCATAACTCTGGCGCGTGGCAAGGGATTGGACGCGTCGGCAGTGCCGCTGACGGCGCGGCAGTCCACAAGCCATAACTCCAGCAGGCTTTTGACCAGCGTGGGAGCCGAGGGGATGACGATGCCGCGTTTTCGCTCTGATTCCCCGCCATTTCGCCCAAGACGCTGACATCGCTGGTCCGCCATGTTTTCACGCCATTTCGCCCCCCCAGGCAGAACCCAGTGGGCTGGGTTTGGTCTGCGAGTGCCGGCGCTAATTTTTTACGGAACGGCGCTATTTGGGTTGCTGGGGGGCGACTGGGAAGAAATCAGCGCTAAACGGCGAAACTGCGCTAAAAACGCCTGCTGGGGGGGGGGGGGCTGGGGGGCATGGCTGGAGATGCCCTAAGGCCAGTAAGATTAGACCTATTTGTGGCTCGGTTATTGTAGATGTCCGGATTTAGTGTCTATTTCTTCCCCCGAATTTAGTTACTCTAGATGACCTATGGCTCTATGGTTAGGTTTGTTCTATCTTTTCGGATTTTTGTTTATAAACCAAAAACAACTATATGTTTTTTTGGCTTTGGTTTTTTTATTATTATAAATATGGATATTGGTGCATAATGGTGAACCTAGAAACTAAAATTGAAAGCACCTATTTAGATATTTTTTGTGACTTATAAGTCAAAATTCAAAATGTAAAAATAAGCCTACCCGAACACAACCTTCATGTTTTTTTTTTTGCTCCTTTAACTGGTTATAGTTAGTCTTTGTTGTTATTCCCGTTTCAGGTCGTAGGACCGGTATCTGCTCTTTTTTTCGCCTCTATATTCGGGTTTACAGTTACTTCTTTTTTGTCCTTTGTTGGGTCGGTTGATTGTGCGTTTACCTGCCACGTGCGGTCTACGTGTCTCTCTGCTGTCGTTTCCATTCCAACTTCGACATATTCTTATCTAGGTCGGAAGCATTATCACGCGTTTACCCGCCAAACGGTGGATGAATTGTAATGAGCAAACATTTTGAAAGACAATCGTGTTACACTTCAACAGATGCTATGAAGAATTCTGAATAATTTGAATAATCAACACAATTCTGGATAATTCTTACATATGAAAGATATAGTATATACTTCAACATATGCAAATTGTTATTTGTTTTTCCCCTAACTTGAAGTTAGTTCCTAGGTTAAGGGCGTGTTTGGTAGGTTAACTAAGAAAAAATACGGCTTGGGCCATGTTCTCCACTAGGTTGGTTACCAAAAGAAGTCCATCAAGCCCCATCTTTATGGAACAAAGTAAGAACACCGGCTTTTGGTTATTTATCTGTATTTCGTGTGCTCTCACCTTTTATCTACGCGGTAAACTTACCTCGCACTATTTCCGGTGAATAGTAGAACGACAATGTGGCGTGGTGGTGAAGATTGTGGTGGAGGTTAAAAACACACGTACATAAACACACGCACATCCTAATAGTCGCTGCAGCGCCGACGGAGTTCACGGCTATGAGGGACGGTGGCTGAGCAGAGACGACTGAGTGGTTAGAAATACATGTACCAAGTACAGACTAATATCTGCTGCGACGGCGAATTCACGGAGGCGAGTGGCAACGACAAAGTCTGAATAACACACATACACTAAGTTCAGTATGAACACGTAAATAATACAATACAAGATCAACTTGTATATGATCATCAAAATAGAAAAATTACAACATGAAACTAATGTGAAACGTCTTGATGAACCTACTCGTTAAGGAAAATTCAAACTAACCGACTGAGGAGGTACTGTGGGCGAAATCCGAAACCATGCACGGGAATAAAATCACGACGTCAACGTGTTTATTTTTCGTGTATATTCATCTCGAATCTACGCATGGTGGATTAAATGGACGAGTTTTAAAAAGTAAGCAGAACAAGAGGGAAGCCACCCACGTTCGCTTTCTGATTTTGGTCTGCTTTAAATGTCGCACCATAGGAGATTTGATTTTGACGTGACCTAGTAACCAAACAGGCTAAATTTGCATCACAGCTGGCACATACGAAGTTCTGCAACCAAATACGCCATCTGAACCCCTCCCCTCGCAGGCTCGCACGCAGCCGTTGCGTCCGCTCCGGCATGTGCCCCGTCGTGCCGTCCGCGGCAACTTGGAACCCATCGAGCGCGTGGTGCGATCTCGAAGCTTTTTCGCCCAGGTCGAGTCGTCGACACCACAACGCGCCATGGCATCATCCGGACCATCCGGTAGGTGCCAGGTATTTTGAGTTCCTCAAAGCTTTTCCGCCCAGGTCCAACAATACCATCTCTGAACTTTCTTCCGAGACTTGTAATTTCATATTTAGCAGTAGGTTTTTTTACTACAGCCTAGTGTGACCACATCAAAATCATGAAAACCCCAGTAAAGGATATTATTGATTGACTACACTGCACAGAACAAGGACTAAACTTTTCATGATCACAGCCAACAGTGACTACATCCTCATATCATAGCTTGTATATCAGTCAATTAGTAAAAACCTCCCTCGTTTCAAAAAGAAAAAAATTAGTAAAACCTCCAAAACGAATTACAATGGCATGACAATCAGAGACACATTTACAAGGATAAGTGTTAAACAATACAGAACGAACTACGGGGCTGAAATGTCATAAATAGAAAATGGGAAGAATAAAATCTCCCTAGCTACATTACATGATTGGAATATGAATTTAGAGCAGCAAACTCACACTTGTCGCGTCTTCAGCCTCAATTGATATTCCAATAGGATGTTAAATAGAAGGACCAAAAACAAGTGTCTAGCACTCCCAATGCCAATATAATACACAAGCCACAACCTATTTAACTACATCCATAGCGTATTTAGCACTATGTATGATACAAAAAAATTGTAATAATTATGTACTAGTGTTCACAGAGCACTTCTACATGTACTGGGACTTAACGTTTGGTATGCAATTTACAGACAAAACGGAAGGCGAGAACGGCTGTGACTGCGAATGTAGCGGACCAGATCATCGCTGTTGTTCTTGTGGTAATCAATTGTGCCACTCAGCTGCTTGATGGCTTCTCTTTTCTCCTGCACTCTAGCTGCTAACTCGTCATCTTTCTCTTCAATTATCTTCTCAAGTTGAACCATCTTCTCATCTGCTTCAGCAGCACTCCTTAACATTTCTGACATCACCTTTTCTTTCTTTCTCAACCTACGAGCCAGCTCATCATTTTCCTGAGCAGTTTCTTCTGCTCATCAAGATGACTGTGTAATACATTCTTAAGTAGACTGAGCTCGTCACTGCATGCAGATAAACGGGCAATGAAGCGTATAGAGATTTTACTAGTGTGTGATTCGAGCTCATCCAATTGACCAGCCAATCTAGAGATAATTAACTGGGAGCTTTCTTTTATTTGGACAAGAGTTTCTTCCAGCGTGCTGATCCTTCCAGAAAACTGATGTGCTTGATGTTCAAGATGCCCGATCTCTGCCTGTGATTTTTCCACTACAACTAAATAGCTGTCTTCTTTGCATTTGCTCTCTGCTTCGGTAACTTTAAGCTTCTGGTTGACTAGCTCGAGCTGGTGTTCAAGTTCTTGGACTTGCTTGTTCAACTTTGTGTTCTCCTTATTTGCATATAGCTTTTCCTCTTCCAAATGACGATGTTTGTCCAAAATTTCTGTGTTTTTCTCCTCTAGTTGATTTATTTGTTCGATCTGATTTTTCTTAAGTACTTCAAGCTGGGATGCCTTTGCACACACCTCGACATATGCGTGCTCGTGTCTCTGATAAGCACTAAGTATCTCTCTGAGGCTCTGCTGAAGACTACCAAGTTCTGTGTCATGATCTGTGATTTTCTGCTTAACTCTATCTTCGAATTCATTGATGACCGACATGTTTTCAGTGCATGCTAGAATCATATTTTTCAGATCCCCCTCTAGCTTGTCCTTCTGAGATGACAGTATATCGATTATCTTCTCCAAATCTTTTGCATTACTATTCATGTCATTAATTTGATTAGCCGCCTCAGCCTGAACCTTGTCAAGTTTCTCATGTAAGTCAGAAACTTTTAATATTGCCTCTTCAAACTGTTTTTCCAAGCTGGAATTGTTTTCCAGCTGAACTGAAAGATCCTCTTTCAGCTGCATCATCTCATTTTCAAGATTCTTGATAGAAGACTCTGACTGCTTTAGTTGTGTTAATAATGCACCCTTCTCTTCTTGTGCCACCACAACCTTCCTCTGTAACTCAACCTTAACTTCTTCCAACTGTTTGGTCAAGGCACAGTTGTTCTGTTGTGATCCCTCATTAGCTTCCTGTAGAGCTGAAATGATCTGGCTTTGCTTTTCTAGCTCTTTTTCAAGGCTCCTCACAGAAGCTTGAGATTGCTGTACCTCTGACAGGGCTGTTTCCTTCTCTTCACGTAGTGATAGAATATCCATGCGCAAACTAGTCCTTGATTGTTCTAATTGCTTGTCCAAGCTGGAATTATTTACTAGCTGAATGGAAAGATCCTCCTTCAACCGAGCTATCTCACATTCAAGGTTCTTAACAGATAACTCTGACTGTTTTAGTTGGGTTAATACCGTATCTTTCTCTTCTTGTGTCAGTTTAATCTTCTGCTGCAACTCAACCTTGGCTTTTTCAAACTGTTCGGTCAGGGCACCAATGTTCTTCTGTAAGCCATCATTAGCTTTTGTAGAGCTGAGACACTCGCACTTTGCTTTTCTAGCTCTATCTCAAAGTTCCTGATGGAAGTGTGAGACTGCTGCAACTCTGACAGGGCTGTTTCCTTCTCTCCACGTAGTGCTAAAATCTCCTCAAGAAAGCTGCTCCTTGATTCCTCCAATTGCTTGTTCAAGCTGGCATTGCTATTCTTCATGTCTTCATTAGCTAGATGCAAGATCAAAATTTTCTCTCGCCCTTGATCTAACTCAATTCTAAGATTCTTAGTGGAATCCACAGACTGCTGCAACTCTGAGAGGGTTTTATTCTTCTCGTCTTTAATTGCTACAATTTCAGCATGGAAACTAACCATGGCCTCTTCAGATTGTTTCTTCAAGTTAGAGTTACTCTTCTGCAGATCTTCATTGGCAAGCTGTAGAATATAGTTGTGTTCTCTTTGCTGCTCTAACTCACATTCAAGGGTCTTGACTGAATCATTCGACTTTTGTAAACTATCAAGGGCTTGTTCCTTGTCTCCTTGTAACAGAATGATCTCTGCTTGTAGATTACTCTTGGCTTCTTCCAGATGCCTATCCAAGCTAGATTTTTTCTCCTGCAGTTCTTCATTAGCTTGCTGGAAAAGTGAAATTTGGTTCTGTTTCTGTTCTATCTCACTCTGAAGGTTCTTGAGGTAAACCTCCGACTGGTCTAACTGAGCAAGTGCTGCATTTTTCTCCTCCCGGTGAACTATAACCTCATTATACATATCATTCTTTGCTGCTCTGAGGTCTTCAATGGCCTCATTAAGATTTGATATTTGTTTGTTTTGTTGTTGTAACTTACTTTCAAGATCAATAGTAGAAGCAACAACTTCATTCTTTTGTCCCTGTACTGCTGCAAGCTCATTATGTAGATTTGAATTCACCAACTCCAGGTCTTCGTTATTCTTCTCCATAACAGAAATTCGCTCAAGTTGCTGTTCGAACTCATTCTCAAGTTTCTTCAGAGAAGCTTCTAACTGATTTAGCTCTAATGCTGCAGAATGCTTCTCTTTCTGTAGCTCTGCAATATTATCATTCAGAGCATGTTTTGTTGATTCCATTTCCTTCTCTAGTTCTTTGGCGCTCGAATGTGCCTTCTCCAACTCATTCAAACACTTGGAATGTTCTGATACTAGTCTTGATTTTTCTTCTTCTGCAGCTCCACGTTCCTTGTTCAGATTGTTCATTAACTCCTCTTTCTCCACTGTCATACCATCTATATCCACCCGTAAAAGTTCAAGCTTGCTTTGCAGTGAATTGTTTTCTCCAATCAAGGAGTTACTTTCAGCTTTTGTTTCAGCAAGAGTTTCCCTCAGTCCGGAACACTCGATATCCAAATTCTTCGCTTTTGCTTTCAGGTTATCACATTCCACTGACAGCATCAAGTTCTCATTCTTGGATTCTTGGATTTCTGATAACAAAGTCTGCATTTCTTTCTCGGCTAACTGGGCTTTCTGTAGGTGCGATGACAAATAGTCACATTTCTCCACCGTATCTTGCAGCTGATTGCTCATATCTCCCCTCTTTTTCTCCAGGTCTGCAATTGAAATCTTCAAGCCATCTGTCTCTTTTTCGATAATTTGCTTCTGTTTAGATAACATTTTGATCTCATTCTCCATGACTGTTGATCTTTTCAGCGATTCTGCTGCATCTTTCTCTGCACCTTTAACCAATAATTTGAGCTGCTTGTTTTCGGATGACAAATTTGCAACATCTGAACATAATTCTACTCGTGTAGCTTCTTTGTCCGTTATTGCTTTATCTAATAGCTCCTTCAGATGAGCTATTTCCTTCGTTTTTTCTTCTGCATTTTGTTTCAGCTTCTGAATTTCTTCTTCCATACTTTGTGACTCACCTCCATGTTCTCCAACAAGCTTCTGCTTCCAACCATCTTCTTCATTGAACGTATCTGCTCTTGGCTGAGGAGCATCATTATCTGATCTGTCTCCTTCCGAGTCTGAACCAGATGAATCTGAACCACTGGAACTGTGACCGACATTTTCTAGTTTACTGATTAGCTGTTTGCAGTGCTTGTGAAGGTATTGATAATCTTCATGGAAACCCCTTATAAGGGAGGATAGTTTTGATTTCTTGAAGCCATTTCCAGAATCATCTGGCTCACTTTCAGCCGGCTCATTCTCTTCTCCGATCATTCGTAGAATTTGCTCCACATTCTCATCAACACCTGGGGAAATAAAAAAGAACTAATAATTATTCAAATATATATGTCCAGAAGTAGGAGCCACTGCTATTTGAAGTATCAGATTTTCTTAAAGAACTAAATATACTACATTCATCAAGAGTGCTTAGATGATCAAGCAAAATGTAAACCAGTAATATATCAAAAGCCAACAGGAATATTCTACTTATGGAAAATAATTTGACGAGTAGAGAAAATGGGAGGAGTTACATATTAGTCGAGAGAATACCCTTTTTGTTCTGTAGTATATGCTTGGACTTTCTAATTTTGTGTTTCTTCGTCATGCTGGACAGCTGAAGGTTAATGTCTCCACAAGCTTCGGATCATATGATGATTTAACTCCAGATTATATCTTCACTCATGAACGCTGGATGTCTCAAGGATGAACTGCGAAAAATAAAGAGATAATTAATTCACATCTCATCTGGGGATAACTTTTACAAGAAGAACCATTTGACATGTGTAACGAAGAAAAACATAGTAGGAAAATTCTGCAAGTATTGGGCCTTAAAACACAGAACTGCAAGAGCCAAGCACTCCACAAACAGATATATGAGAGAATAGTAATATGTTTGTCACCCTCATCCTTGCCCAATCTAGCATCTCGATGCCAGCTGCTGACACATGCGAGAACACCCACACAACAACGATGGATGGTCCTCCTCCAACAAACAATACTCTAAGTCTATAGAAACTTTTTAAGATTCAACTCGTACAGAAACATCTCCACTGTATCTAGCTTTGTACAACAGAAAACCCAGAGAGAGAGAGAGAGTGGACAGACCAGAATCGTACCGAACAAGATAGTTCCTGGCTCCTCCACTGTATCCTGCACCTCTTCTCGAACTCGAACCGCTAAGATCTGAAGAAATAGAAGAAAACAGCAAGCATGGTCAAGACTCAAGAGCCGGGCATGGACTGCAGTCGAGCGGAGCTGTCACTTCGCAGATCGAACAGAGTAAGGGTGACAAACTGAAGAAGAAGAAGAAAGCATAGGGATGGGAATCAATCGGGATAGAAACAAAAAGGAGTTACCGGAAGGGATGGAGCGGTTTCGATTGGGACGGAGGCGAGCGGCAGCCACAGGCTCTCTCCGCTCGATATACCAGCGCCGGTAGCCGATGTGTGGGCAGAGATAGGAACGTATTGCAGAGGAGTGAACAGCAATTCGTTCTCGCCTCTTGGTCTCGAGATGAAAACCCTCTAGGTTCGTACGTTATTGCGGGATTGCCCCCAAAAGGCCAAAACCCAAACAGCGCTCCCGCCGTTTCAAACACGGGATGGAGAGGCTGAGACGAACGCATCGTGCGGCCTGCGGACACCGACCATGGGGTCCCACCAAGCGGCGTGGTCCGAGCTGGCGGAGCGTGGGAGCCAGCCAAGCATCCACTGCACACTCTCTTGTCTCAAACTCGTGGTGGGGGGGAGAGGGACTGACGAGGACAGCCTCCTACTGCCCCACAGGCCACAGAATAGCACAGATGGTGCTCTGCTTTTGTTCTTGTTGTCTTGTGATCTTGTCTCATCCACGACGAATCTTTTGTGGTTCAATGCCGTGGAGCTACAACTCCACCGATCGAATGGTTGGCGTATGTACATTCCTGGACGCTGCGTTACGATTAGTCTGTTGATGCAACGACAACAGGATTAGGCTAAATTATTGACATGATTGCGTGGTTAAATCCAGGTTAACAATATTATTTGGCAAAAAGCATTGCTTTACAAAAAGAAAGGTTTATGTGCAAGTGCAAAATCGGGCCAACACCGTACCATACCACTCAACTCAAACAAATTAACCTAGGAGAGCATTTAGTTTAGGCCCCTAACCCCTGCGTTTTTCCACGAACGTGGTCTGGTCATAATCGTGTCAAAAAAGGGGCTACTAAGGGCCGAGCGTTGTCATAGACAACCGTCGGGCGATGCTTAAGATCCACGGGGTCGTGAGCATGATTATTGCATGCCGGGCTGGGGTGGAACGTAGAGCCAACGACCACCGGTCCACGAAATCGTCATGAGCAACATGAGATCTAGATGTGGATCGAATCCAAGACGAACAAAACAAATATTAGAAGAGCAACCAGTAAAGATGTGCAACATAGTCTCCTCGAACTGGTCACACAACGGGCAACTAGCGGGGTGTTGTAGCCCACGTCTTTTGAGCTGCTCACCCGTCGATCCTAACAGGCAAGTCAGATGAAAAAATTCACTCTCGGGCGCCCACTACTTCCAGTTAAGATTACAACCTTCTCACATTCAATAAAACTGAGACTTCAAAAAAAAATGAAAGGATAAAATGTTAGAAATTAAAGCTGGGGTGTCCTGAATTTTCACAAAAGTGATAAAAAATCTAGCCACACTCCTTCTCAAATCCGACTCCCTCCCTTCCTTCCCATTGTTGGATCTCATGTTTCAATTCTTTTTTAAAGTGTAGAGGCACTAGTTTTAAGGGATATGCTAAAAAAATCTAGTCACTAGGGGTGTAAACGGATAGAAGAATTTCCGCACCGTATTCGATTCTGAAACCGTTAAAAAAATCCATATCCGCTTTAAAGGAATCCAACGGATAAGGATATCCGATTCCGAACTTAACATCCAAATACGGTATAGGATATGGTATGTCAAATGGCTCCGAATACTGATTATCCGCAAATTAAATAGGATTATCCAAAGGTTTTAACCCAAATAATCTGATTTTCTACCAAAATTTCTAACTTAATAGATCATAAATTGTAGTTACTGACAATTATCCACTCGGCCCCGAATCCGATGATAAAATGTGGTACACAATATGGTAGAGACGAAATCCGATCTGATCTGATCCGTTTACATCCCTAGTAGTTATGGTACAAACTTTGTCTGTTGAAGACGTCTCTTATTACCACTTCTTAATCACAAAATATAAGATTAGTTACTCATAGTGGGAGTGATTATAGGTGGTAACAATAACATGCATACCACCTAAATAAAAAAATTATGTGACGGCTAATTAAACAGAAGAGAGACAAATAGACTAACATATTGTGTACCATTACATAGTGTTTTAAGATAAAATGAGTATACAAGTTAATAAATGAGAACATCTATGATAGTAATTTTATACAACTTTGCACTTTGAAGATATTTGTAACATAGACTACTCCCTCCGTCCCATTTGCATAGCCCGTCCTTATTTGTGTGCAAAAAAGTTTGGTCATATATTTGACCAATAAAATATATGGTATATATGTGCTATAAAAAGTATACCATTTGATTTGTATTTAAATAAAATGTATAATAATTTAATTTTAAGGCCGACCTAGGCCATGGCGCGATTCCACCATGCCACGACACTTGTCGAGTCCCTGCTGCACCACGCTGCCATGACCCTCCGCCTTCGTCGTCATAGATGAAATCCTGCTCCACTAGCAGTCCCCTCCAGGCGTCCCTTGTTCCAAAACTTAGCCCCCAAGAGGGAAAACAACATCGAGGGTGCTGCCATTGTCAGATCTGTTATACCCAGATCTAGAGTTTCCGCCGGAACTCTTGGCGGGAGGCGGGTGATTCATGGCGACGAAACCTTCAACAAGGTAACAAACCCCCCACGATGCCGCTATCATCGGCATGAGCCCAGCTTGCACCGGCCGACCTCCTTGCTTCCGAGATCTGTCGAGGGCATCTGTTTCAGGCCGAAGCCAAACTCGGAGACCCGTCGGGAACCAATCCACACGCCGTAGCCCTGGGGGCCGAGCCGCAGAAGATGGAGGTCACCACGCCATCCCAAATGCCGCCAATCTGCATGGAGAATAGTTAACATAGAGAGTGATATTCTGGAGAAATATAGATATGATGATGTCATTGCAGATTTTTGAAAAAACAATAATCGGAATGCTGATTAGTAGCCTGGCATGATGAAGCTCCATGGCTACACATCTGTTGTGTAGCTTCTTTTGGTTAGTAGTAATTATATATACTAGATTTAGGGGTGCGTCTTGGCGCACGACCCCCGAACCCTGTTTTAACAACACGTCATACACGATGCTAATAATCAACGGGTATAAATAGTTATATCCATTTGTAAAATCAAGGAGAAAATAAGACAAATAATAAACAGATAACAGATTCATGTAACCAAACCCGTACCTCTTCAAAAAGTATAACCACACGGGCGCAAAACTCTTTAAAACCCCTAAACTCTAAGAACCGAGCAACCACGAAAACATACAATATTTTTCTATCTGTTAAACGTGGGAAAAAACGGTCAAATGCGTTTAAACCATGGAAGTCGACAACACGTGGTAAAAACTAAACTGTCTGCGATGAAGTATTATATATTGTACTATGATCCATCTGATATATTGTATCCACGGTTAACAAAACGCATCTGACACAAATCAAAGAAACCACCGTGCGCTCCTCACATAAAGCTTTGTGGACTTGACACGAACCACATGGGTGTCTCCCTATCCATTCGGACGGCCTACCACGCAATACATAGAAAATCAGAAATTCGTGCACGCACGGATCAAAGAACAAAAAAGGTTGGACCATCAATATTACTTCCAACCGTTAGTCGCGAAATTATACCATAAAGGACCTCTTTCGGGAAAATGCACCGTTCTCGAGATACGCACCATCAATAATTTTTGGACATGATTCCCTCACATTTCGAATTACCATACAACAATAAATTATAAAATCTCGAAGTGTTCATACGACTCAACCCTTAAGTTGTTCACACACGTCTAGAGCCGCTATATAATGTACATACCACGCCGAAACAATCGCACAGTCGAAACGCCTGGAAAAACACACAGGGAAATCTTCTCTCCCTTCCATACCCTCTCTCCCTTCCATTCCAATGGCGCGAACCGAAAACTCCCGGCTCTACCACTACGAGGAGCAAGACATGTACTTCAGGGCGACATTCACTCGCTGTGCAGCAAGAGTGGAGAAGTGGATCTGTCGCGTCAAGGAGATGTTCCTCGACAACGCACCAGTAAAGTGTGTTGGCCTGGACTGCGAGTACACCACCGGTCCGAAATATGTCAAGCAGAAGAATCTCCCAGCCGAGAAGCAGCGCCGCGCCGCTGTCCTTCAACTGTCGGTGGCGTACGAAAATTTGGTCTTCCAGATAAGCAAGGCCAATGGAGTACCGGATCTCCTAAGGGAATTTCTCAAGGACAAGGAAATCATCTTCTGCGGCGCGGCCATCAACAACGATGTGCGTATGCTGCAATCCTACGGGATTGTAATTCCCAACACGCGCGACCTCCAGTCGAAGAAGAATACCAAGATAGTGTCCATCAGACAAGAAGACTGGGAGGAAGTTCCACTGAACGCCGAACAAATAAGGTATGCTGCTCTAGATGCTCGTCTAGGGTTTGAGATTGCTAGAAAGTATTGGAAATTAGTTGGGTATAATAGTCCTCAAGATCGTCTCAATGTAGTTTGACCAACTTAGTAATCATGAGCAACTCATATCAGCGGAAGCTTGCCACCAGATCACATGCACTTCAAATTTGTTGTGTGTGTAGTTTCGAGGGGTTGATAATTTTTTATTCTCCTCTTTTTTGTGTGCGTGTTTATGTACTGATGGTCTTCCATTTGAATGATAAGCATGCATGGAAAGTGTCTTTTTCCCAACTGCCAAGTAATCCCATCTGCAAAAAAAAAACCTGACCTATTACGTCGATTATGTACCGCATTACCCAACCAAAAATGACATCAACGACGCGAGCAGTTACCCTTGGCGAACACGTTTCTTCTTTCACAACGACAGGGAACACCCGCCGGCTTAAGAACGCAGACGTCATGATGATCTTGTTTCCTCCCGAATCGTACATCAGTCCAGCCGACTCCCGGGACACGACCAGCACATAAAGACAAAGGTCAGTCCAGCCGACTCCCCGGACTCGACCAGCACATAAAGACAAAGGTCAGTCCAGCCGACTCCCGGACTCGACCAGCACATAAAGACAAAGGTCAGTCCAGCCGACTCCCGGGACTCGACCAGTAACCTCCGCGCAGTACTCGGCGTGACCAGCGTTCGTCCCCATATGTTTGGTTGACTTTAACAAAACATGTTGACTTAATTAAAACGGGGCAAAAGCTTTGCCTTTTATATTGATAAAGAAGGAGCAAACATGGGACCAGAAGTAGGCTAAAATAAAAAAGTTACATGGTAAAGAAAAACTAAATCAGGGGATAATTTCGGCAAGCGCTTTGGCCCCCGGCAGGATCCAATTATTACTGTAACATCCCAAATTTATAATAAGGATTAATCAGACCCAAATTTCAGAACCAACAAAAACTTTTGAATTATTTCACAACTGATTGTGTTTTTCCCTTATATTGTTCTGTTTAACCTTGTGTGACTTGAATGTTTAAGTTGTTTGACTAGGAAATATTAACCCAGTAACCTAACCTAAGTAAAGATATCTATTAAACTTTGGTGATCATGTTATGACAAGAAAAACATTTCTATATATATCTTCTGCCACTCCTGTTTTATTCAAATGTCATTTCTAAAAATAATTTGGGTTTGGCCACAACCAAAACATCCTTTATTGAGAAAGTAAAAGTATTTCCAAAATTATGTAATCCCCAAAAGTAGGGAGATCTATATGTTATCTCCTATCTATTTATCAAACTTGATATATTGCATGTATGTGCAACTCCCATTTTATAAGCTCTTATTTTATTCCACTTGGAAACCACACTAGTGGGAAATATATTACCCCACATAATTTCTTTATCGAACCTTTTGAAAACTAGTGGGTTATGAGTTGAGATATTTCGTAAACAACATCTTGTCATAATTAAGTGTGATCACTTTCAAGATAGTATTGTTAATTATGAAAAGTGTGGTATGATTACTTTGTATGATTTGATTTGTGTTATTGATATTGTAATATTGTGATTGTTATGATTGTTTGCTTGTGAGGATAATTCCCCAAGTTGTGCTCAATCCTAAAGTAAAACAAACTTGACCACCAATTTGTAATATGACTTGAAAACAAAACAAGACCTCTATAATTACTTACACCCCCAAATCAAATCTTGATTTCAAGAAATGATCTTATTGAAATTCCCTCTCTATCTATTCCTCTATTCCATGAAAACAATTATGTTTTCTTTATCGAAATTCTAGGAGTGAGATGAACTAATAATCATCCCCACTTCATATCACTCCCTCCTCAAGTAAACCTACTTGTTGATTTAAAACAAACCCCTCCATTCTTTTATCAAAAAGGAAATGAAGGTCATGAGTTAAAAAAATAATCTTCATAATTAAATTCCCTCCCAAATTCTCTATTTCCTCCAAACCAATTTTCCCTCTATGAAAAGATAAATTATTTTGAAGCTACCTTATTGGTCAAGGAAGTTCCAAAAGTTCAACACAATATTTTATCACTGGTTTTAAAATATTAAAGGAGTATCAAAATATTATTTTCCAAAAATGCTTTATTTAAATCCTATGAACAAAAATGGAGCAAAACATTTTATTTTGTAAAACCAATTTTTGTGGAGCTTCCTCATGTATATGGGAGGCTACATGAATTTTCTCTGATTTTTGTAAAATGTTTAAGCACCTCATTTAAATTCCGGAAACCCTACTGATTTTAAAAAAAAGAAATAAAAGAAAGAGACAAGGACCTATCTGTGAGTGGAAAAACAAGTTCAGGGGGCGTTTTGCAAAAAAACTTCGTTGACCTCTGTAGCAGCACGCTGCCCGGCACGGCGCCGTGCTCCCCACGCCGGCGTTGCCGTGGTCGCCGCTCGCCGTGCTCCTCTCCCTCGCGAAGCTGGCCTCTGACTCCTCTGCTCTCCCTTGTCACTTCTCCCCTGCTGCAGCAACGCGGCACGGCACGGACGCCGTGTTGCGCACCCGTCGATGCCGTGCTCTCCTCTTCGTCAACGCCGTGGCTCGTCCCTCCTTGCTGAGAAGGAGATGATAAGAAGCACGCACCCCTCTGCTCCCTCACCCCCTCACTCATTTCCTCCCCTCACTCCCTCCCTCACTTTTGCCTCCACGAAGTGAACCACGGCCGAAGTTGCCGTCGCGCATCGCCGGCCATAGAGAGCTCCCCAATCCAATCCCCGACCACCAGCGGCTTCGCCGTGCCCTACTCCCCCTCTCTGCGCGAGGAATCGAAGAGGGAAGCACGGGATCGCTGTCGCCGTCCCGATTCTCTTCTTCTCCGGCCGCGGACATGCGGGGAAGCTCGCGGTGGGCACAGGCCACCTTTCTCCGCCATTTTTGTGCACACGTGCTCCCCTTGCCATGTTCTCTCTCATAGACATCCCCATTTCTTTTCAGGACGTCGGAGCCGCCGTCGCCATTGTCGCCGCGCTCCGGCAGCGCCGCGTCCGTGCCCTGCTCGTGTCGAGGAAGAAGGAAGCGGCCCGTACCGCTTCGTTCAAGCTCGTGGGCCGCGAGCTGGGTTTCTTCCCGCACGACACGGCCCAAATCCAGCAGATCCAGCCCGTTCTTCTTTTTTTTTCAGGTTGCTTATCCTTTTACTTCTAGAACTGTTTCTGGACCTTTAGTTTAAATAGTTTCAAAATAGTTTAAGTGCTTTGTTGACCAAACCAAAAATCAGGGAGGTACCTTAGCATTTTCCCAGCCAGATCCAAGTGGTAGAAACACTTTTGGATGAGTAGTTTTGGAGAAATTAAATGTGAGCCAGAACTACTACTTTTTACCAAAAACTCAATAGCTATTTTTCTATGATAGCTATTGATGCAAACTCAACTGTTTTGGAAAGGTCTGAGTGATACCTAGCAGTAGAAATTGCCTCTCATGCAAATGAGCTTCCTAAATAAAATGGCATCCACTTTGGTAAATGACCAGAGAGCCATTTAGGGTTTTTTGTAAATTATTTGGTGATGATTTTGGTGTGAATCCACTTGTGTGAGCTTCTGTATGATTAGGAGTACCTAATCCTAGCTTGGTGTGATTTTTAGAGCTATAGTTTATTTTAGGTGTAAATAACTAGGTGGTATGCTTTTCTGCCAATGAATGTTTATAGTTTTATTCAACTATATAGGGTGTGCTAGTGTCTCTTTTGTGTTTTCTAGCGTGTATAAGTGTGATACTAGTTACTAGGAGTGTGTTAGCTCTGTATTTTAGCACTTTGGAAAAAGTTTAGTATTGCATTTAGTCATCTAGTGTTAATAGTACCAGAGTAGTATCCTCCTAGATTTTCCTGGTTAATAGGACTGGTTTTAGTAGAAGTCCCTTAGTGTGACATTATTTTAGATAGCATTGCTAGATCATCAGTAGCATGCCATATTGCTACTGGTTTGATCACATGCTAAGAAGAAGTTAGTGTTACTGGTTTTCATTGGGGAATAATGTCCCTAGTATGGTTATTCCTAGGATTTCCTAACTCTCAGGAGTTGTTTGCAAATAAAATCATTTGTGTGCATGAATTTCAAAATTGATGTTGAATATCAGTAGCATTTCCTAGCTACTGATATTGTAGCATGTCATCCCTTGCTCCCTACTGTTTGGCCCTAGCTTGTGTAGAAATGCTAGACCACTGGTTTGTAAGAGACCCTTGTAAGCGTAGACCCTAGTCTGTTTCTTAAACAATTAGTTTGATGCTTGTGGTTATCTTCTGTTTGTGCAACACTTGTGGTTTCGTTTGGTGTATTAAGTGTTGTTATTCCCTGTTTGCAACGCTAGATAATACCGATACCGGAGTGGTCTTGGAGAGGATTTATTGGAGGAGAATCGGAGTTTATTTCTTAATCAGTAAGAAGAAGACCAAGGACGTTATGCCGAAGCCAGGCAAGCTACTTCACTGAGCTTGCATCTATATACATCTATTTTGATTTACCTGTTTTACTATAAGTAGCATAATTGATTTATGTGGTGTTTGCCACGAAAGCTATGATTTTGAAAACCCTTTTTCCAAAAAAAAATTACAAGTATATTATGGAGACACCCGATGTAGAGGTGTCAATGGTATACAACGATTTCAAAAAAATGAATTTGTTTTACTACAAAAGTCTTCTATGAAAATCTTTTGGTGGGATTACGAACCACCCAAGTTTTGGTTAAAGGTATTTTGCTAAGAAAATTGGAAATGATTGTGAAAACCTTTTCAAAAGTTTATGAAAAACTATTTTGCCACCTTATGTAGGAGTATAATGTAGTTATCTAAAACTATAGGATGGGAAAATCAATGTTTCTCAAAACTCCTTTGAAAGTACTTGAATGAAGGTGAAGTACCGAAAGGTCGGTATGAAGGTGAAGAACCTGAGAATGGTGTTGTTTCTGGAAAGAAAAATGCACATTGTGTCCTTGTACTTACATCCCCAGCCGAAAATCTGTGCGACCACATTTACCCACATATGGGCAAGGGCGTAGTCATATAATTTGCTCGTGTTAGTACTGGATGCCTCAACAACGAGGATGACCTCGTTCCATGAGGGGATGGTCTGAGGACCTGCCCCTGACCTGGGTCCTCTTCATTGAAGTTTACCGGAAGCCGGTATGAACGTGACGGAGGAAGAGGATTGAAGGGCTCCCTTGGGTCCGCCGGGCAGAACTACGAAGTCCTCACACTTAGTTTCTGAGGATTTAAGTGTCGATGGAACCGGTTTCGTAGCGGTAGGATCCTATACTAGCATGAGCAAAGGACAGGCTATGGCCGGGAACTCAACTTCGCATACCTCTGGTATGGCGGGACGTGGCTGACACGATGAGTGACCGGATGGGTGTGGGAAAAGCGTACTACCTCTGCAGAGGGTAAAACTATTCGAATAGCCGAGTCCTCGGATATGGACAGTTGGGAAGAACTACTAAGGCCATGTGCAAAGTTTTGCAAACTCTGGTTTGTGTTGAGGAAATTGAATTGGAAAGGAATATTTCCCACCTGTACCAATGAGTTGGTACGAGGTGGTGATGGGTTTGGAACCATGATCGGGGTATGGTTGGATACCGGAGGAGTTCCGGAGAAACAGCAAAAATGGTGTTTTCTTAAAGGATAGTTATAAACTTCTTCTTACCTTTTTAAATAAATATATAGAGATGTTTTTTTTCAATAAAGATATAAAGATGTTTTTCAATAATAAAAGTCTTTGAAATAAAAATAAAACTAAAATAGTGCATACTCAAGTTGGGGTAGTTTGCGAGTACAATCAAATGTACTCATATTGGTTTCGTCCCTGGCTATTGTCTTAGCCAGATTCTAGAGAAGAGCAGATTAAGGAAGACGGATTCGATGACGTCAATGCGAACTAGGGCGCTTCCCAGTCAGTTGCTGCCTGTAGGGTTCTGGCAAATGACTTGGGCTCCACGTTGTTTGGTGATTTCCGCTGCAAGCACCTGGTGAAGTTGATCACTTCCATCAAGTAAGTAAATAAATTCGGTATGTATGGATGTTCTTTGGCTACCAAGTTTAATTGTGCTTCAGCGACGCACTGATCATGGGATCGCTGATATGTAGGCACAAGGGTATTTCGGACAGTTAGTCCGGGGTCCCCACAATTACCCTCGCTCTTGATACGCTGGATGAGGACGGTGGGCATCGAAAACTTGTTGTTGGCCGTGATTAAAATGGAAAAAAACAGTAGTCTTATAGCGTGCCTACGCGTGTCTCAAATCCATCGGTTAAGAACCATGTACTCCATATAACATACCAACCGAGTAGATACTTACTGAGGAAGGAACTTCCCTCCAAGGCTTCGCAAGGAAGGAACGCGCCTACCAGGTTTCCAAGCTAGGTCTGGGATTAATCAACCCACGACGGAACCTACACGGTAATTAATACGACCAGAAACCGGCAGAATATCCCAACCCTCCACATCGGCTGGGAGGGCCTCGCCGGCTCCTGTAGTCGGGTTAAACAATTAATGGTTCCAGGCCTCTGGTGCAACTACGTACTCGGTTTGCATGTGCGCCTATTTGTTTGCAATCATTTCCTTGGAAGAACTTAAAAAGGCATCATCCCTTGAAAAAAAGTCATAAGAGGTCATCAAACAGGTATAAAAAACACACAAAAGGCCAAACAGCAAAACCCGATCTGTCAAAAAAAAATCTTGCAACCGACGAACAAACAGACACAGAAATATGAAAACACAAACCAGACAACCAAAGATTACACCACGAGATCTTATCTGACACACGACTGAATCTTCCCGTCAAGCAGGTGTCCTGACGGTGCATTAAGACGGACAAGCCAATATACGGCTTGCTAACCTGTCGTGCCGGCTTAATCGGTCCGACTTAATAAACTGATATCCTCTTCTTCCGTGCAAGTCCCTTCCTTCGTCGGACTGTTCATACGTGGACATAAATTCTCTCCAACAAAAAATCCAACGGTGCAGTCGGACGAGCTAGACCTGTCGGTGCACGAGCAGAGAGGGATTTAAAGCGAGGAATAAATGCTCGCGTGATCAAAACACTGTTCATGCGCGGTCGCACCATGTCTGATAAAAAACGACCTTGGCGTGCCACACGACCAGAACGTTCATGCTCGAAAACACGAGCACCATGACGCCTCTCGCACGTGTCTACGAAACCAAGCACGTCAGCATCGCGTACGCCAAACGCTATTTATGCCGAATCCAGAGATCCTAGGGAAAATCGAAGCTGCAACACACATGCGATCCAAGGGTAAACGTATAAACCCCTCCCCCCAGCACAGTGTGCACGGAAACACAATAATAAACACCAGCTACGTCGGTAACCACTCGGAACCATCTTCGTCTTAGTACACCGGCAGATCACGCCGGCTCACTGGAGTCGGCATGACAAGGTCCCTGATCCTCGATCTATATGGGTGCCAGTTAGACCTGACGGCACACAAATAGAAAACGATTTAAAGTTATGGAAAACTGTTGTGTTGAACACTGATGCATCATTAGAAGACTGGTCATAGACGGTTGCACGCCTGCCAGATCACAGAGTATGTGTACATCCTTGTAGAACCAGCCTCACCGTGTTGCGCAACCATATCGTTTATGCATGGAACTCGAACATGCCTACATAACCAAGCACGTCATCATATCGTGTACGTAAAGTGCCTACTCCACGGATCCGGCTTATGGAGACGCGAGCTACAACCGCCGGTACACGAGCAGACAACGATTTAAAGCAATTAATAAATGATGTGTTTGACCAGCGATGCAACACCATAAACTGTTCACAGGCGGTTACACGCCCGCCGCGTTACACAGGGCGTGTACGTCCAGGTAAAACACGGGCTGCCGTGACGCGCGACCATACCGTCTACGCATGGAAACATAAGCATCATGACCAGCGAACATAGACACATAGCGAAGGACGTCATCCTCTCATACATGACGTAGGGTTCCTGGAGTCGATTTCAACAGCGTATAGTGACGTATTGTTCATGGAGTCAGTTCCAACGTGTTTGGCTGAAAATGAGTTCTCATCCTGTTCCTGATGAACAGCTCCAATCTCAACCTCGCCGACTCCAACGACAGGGCCATCCAGTCGGGCAGACACAGTAACTAAAACCTCAACAGACAAGTTTTTATTGCAGGAAGAGAAGAAAACAGATCCACGGTGAAGGATCAAGATATGTTGTTGCTACCAAGAGTAAGAGCTCGTCTCAGCAGCACACCAGCTAAAGAGAGCGACACACATCCACGGTAAAGACAACACAACCCGCAGCTGTAGCGTACCTGCACTTAAAATATGGCAAGGTACCTGTGTATAGTGCAAACCCCTGGATCGTTTCATTTGCACACACAGTTTAAGATGTAGTATCACAACAAAGTAT
Organism: Poa pratensis; assembly: GCA_947311845.1. Taxonomy (NCBI): domain Eukaryota; kingdom Viridiplantae; phylum Streptophyta; class Magnoliopsida; order Poales; family Poaceae; genus Poa; species Poa pratensis. The sequence goes on along the minus strand of CAMZMU010000042.1, from coordinate 47,361,682 downwards.
CATTATTACATCGAATGATCCAGACTTGGTAAAATATTCATTACAACTTGCATAGCATATAGCTAGCTTGAAAGAGTAAAGCAGCGGAATATAATCTTCATGGAGTCCTCATCCTTAGCATGAGCCGCAGGCGAAAACATGTTGGTTGCAGACTCGAAAACCCTTAACGTAAACTCACTCGTCAACTGAACAATCTGCAACAAATAAAATTTTGCAACAGAGTGGGTCAGAACCATTAAAAATGGATCTGGCAAGTGACACTATGTGGACACTTAATGGAATAACTCTATAGCCTATATGCATATTTGGCTAGTGGAGTTCAAGGCTGTTTTGCATAAAAGCCAATTTTGCCTAACACTTTGTAAAACATTTTCTTCAAATTTGAGACATGGCATGAAATCCATGGTCTCATCTACCTTGTTTACCCATCAAAATTTTACTTAGAGAAAAGAGATGTTGGGAGCCTCCGTTGACATCCTTGATCAGCTGCTTGAATTGTCCGTAACCGGGGACACGGCTAAGTACTTAGTTTTTAACTCTGCAGAGGTTGTGCACTTTCACCATTAGACCCAACAAACCCAAACTATCCTCAAGCACTCAATTTGTGCTAAGGAAAAGGAGAGAGTTGAGACGAGACTTTTCAGAAGCATTTTCCCATCCCATACCGACTTGACGCGCTCCCATTCTAACCATTCTACCACCACCTGTCAAGTCGGGACGAGTCCACGCAACTTAATCCATCTAGCCAGAGCCCATATGACTAATGGCTGCACGGTAAGCAACTTCACTTAGAGAAACATTGGTCCCTTTAATCCTGGGTGGCAATCCACAAGTGAATAAACACTCAACTCTGGCAGCCATGCAATCCCAAATCCACCCAGGTGATAAATTAACTTAGTAGAATTTAAGCTTTGAATAAAACAAATTTGCATAGCATCAATAATTCTACCAAGTTATCAATAGGATTCTAGACACAACTAGTGTAAAGGAGATAGTAGTTTTAGCATAGCAATACTATCCTACACATGCATATAAAGAAATACACTAAGTCATGCATAGAAAAATACTTAGGAAATTTATGGGGGTGTGCCACTTGCCTTGGCAACCAGGAGTGTAGTAGTAGCATTTGCAACCACTTTCGTCTCTCTCCGGAATTTCTAACAAGTCAAATAAATCACAAATAAACACGCAATCATAAATGCAACACTTAGAAAAATATGATATGCATGAGATGCAGGATGACACAATAATTATGGTATGAAAGACATGCAAACAAAAATAAGGGAAAGACATAAATAACAATATCCCATTTAGCTAAGGTAAGGTCCAGGTTGAGCCTAAAGTAAACTTGATAAAACGACAACTTGAAAAGTTGTAAGGCTACTTCAAGTCTTCACATGTTTGATCTTCAAAACATCTTCAACTCCTTTGTAGTTTCATTGATCTTCAATGGTCTTCAATTAGCACTCTATGAACTTAGTCTTAAACACCAAGGACTTGGTCTATGTCCAAGGTGAGACAAAATAGAAAGAAAGAGAAGATAGAAAGAAAGAAGTAGTTGGTCTTCCAAGAATATTCTCCAGGCTTCCTTGTAGCTTTCTCCTTGGTGTGTTGACTTCATTGACTTTTGTAGACTTGATGGTTCTGCAGACTTGATGATGTTGGCAGCATCCAGGTTGGTCTTGAATATAACCTAGTCACCATGAAGAGAGAAGAAGTAAGAAAGAGAGAAGGGAAAGAAAGACTTAGAAAAATGTAGGTGGTTGGTCTTCGTGAACTTCCCCTTGATTTTCTTCTAAGTACCTTGACTTCTTGGAGATGCTTCTGGAGTCTTGCTTTCTTGGCTAAGTCCTTTATTGGTCTTCTAACTTCATGTTGAATTCTCCAAGGATAACAATGCAAACTTTTTCCACTAATTTCTAACTTAGTGGTTTTGACTAGGAGGGTTAAAAGGGCTAACAAGCATCACCTCCAAAATTCTAAGGAGGAAAGTCATGTAAGAAATGCAAAATATTTCTAAGGACTAGAGATGCATGCCATGCCATGAAATTATTCTAAGTTAATGCAAGGCAAGCAAGATGGTCCAAAAATGACTAAGGACCAAGGTCATAACATTTGGGTCGAAATTTAACTAAGGACTAAAGCTAACGCATCAAGTCCAAATAATTTCTAAGGAAAGTAAACAAAAATAAGAAGTGCAAAATAATTTCTAAGAAAAAGGTATGAAAACAATTAGTTGATAATTTTTCTAAGGACAAACCTTTGTCATATCACGTACTTAGGATATTTTCTAAGGAAACAACTAAATTTTCAAGATGCTAAAATTTTCTAAGGACAAGATCTAGTATTAATAAGATGTTGAAAATTTCTAAGGAAATTTCTAAGGGAAAGTGTTGTCAAAATTTTGTTAAATATTTTCTAAGGCAGAAAATTACTTTGTTTGGAGAGGCATATTATTTCTAAGTACTTTTGTAACTAAAGTGATCAAAATATGACTAAGTCATTTTATTAGTCGAAAATATGAAGAAAATTAATTTTAATCAATTTTAATTATTAAAATACCACCTAAAAGCATTTAATTCATATTAATTACGAAAAATCATAGAAAATACTTTTACAAAAATAGTAGAGTATTCCTACGGCCAAGTATTAAATAAACAAAGTTAAAACAATTGGATTTACCCAAAAATCAATTTTTAAATTTAAGTTAAGTCAATTTTACTTAAACAACCATTTTTAAATTGAACCAAAATAAGTTTATCAAAACATAAAAATAAATATGCCAAAAGTTTCTACGTGTCATAAGCTTTCCAAAAATATTTTATTTGTAAAATTTGGCCAAACCAATAAAAAATAGTGATAGAACTAAGATCTAGGGTTTTTCTGCAAAACTGCCGGTCTTCGGTTGACTGTTGACTCTGACCGCTGACGTGGCGATGACGAAGCGCTGACTGGAGCTGACTTTACGGTTGACTACGAATTTTGACCAAAAATAAGGTTGCTCGGATGGAAAAACATGCTTAATGAAGTTGTAGAGAATTGCGTGCTCTTTCTAAATATCACAAATATATCCTAAGTGGATGAATAGATTGGGCACAAATCGCAAATTACCTTTCTGATCCGAAACTTCAAACTCGAAAATCTCCTAGCTCGCTTGACCAAAAGAGGTGAGGCTTGGGGCAAAAGAAGGGTCTTGATCAGGGGAACAACTTTCGTAACTACGGTCCGAAGTTTTGAAATTGTTTTCTCCTCCGAAATTCGTCAAAAGCAATCTGTATTGTACAGAGAATTCCGTACGTCAAAATCAAAAGAGTGCAATAGCAAAGTTGTAGGTAAGGGTTAGATTTAACTTCTCACCAAAGGAATTTCGATTTGAAGAACCGAGTGCGAAGAGATCTAAGAAATACGACTTCTGATCTGAATGATGGTGATTCGAAATTCTTCCTCCACGGTTGATGAAAAGAGTTGAGGCCTCTCGGGATGGAAAGATATTGAACAGATCGACAATATTGCTTCAGGCTCCGGTGCGATTCGAGATCGTTTTGGTGGGTAAATAAACGAAATACGATTTCGCTGGTTAGGGTTTCGGTGGAACGAAAACGGGGAAAGAGATGCCGGCGGCTACAGGTGTTTATATAGGCCAAGGGTCGGTGGAATAGTTTGGGCTCGAAGTTATGAACGCGTAGGATCAAACGGATCCGGATTTGGAGTTATATTTGTCAAGATATTTGTGTTTAAGCGAAAAGGGTTTAGAAAACTGAAAAATCCTGGTATTTCGATCGGGTTGAACCGAGTTGGTTCGACTGGCTGGCTCGGCCTATTGTTGGGCCGGCCGGTTGGCCTGTTTCTTTTTTTTATTATTCTTTTTCTAGTTTTCTTTATAACTTTTGATTTCAGAGTCGGAATCGAGTCAAACCAATTTCTATAGTTTTGTAAAATCAAAACCTTTCCATTAAAATTTTCAAAACAATTTTCCAAACTTTTCAAATTTTGAAATTCAAATATTGCATAAAGGTTTAATTAGATCTTTATGTTAAATTTTATAAATAGGATTTTATAAAAATTCTTTTGAACTTAAATTTAAAATCCATACCAAAATATGAGTAATCATATTACATATCACTCAATAAGATAATTGTGCTCTAAAACATTTTGTTTATAAAGGAGTTTGATAATTTAAATATTGTCATTCAAAATCAAAAATAACTTCCAATACATACAAACAATTCACAACCAAACATTTAACTCAAAGGAGTATACCACAATACTTCAAAATAATATATTGGACATAGTTAGTCCTTTTAATATATATTTTTCATACATAGGTTTTCAAGTGAAATAATATTCCAACTTTTGAAACATACAAATGCAACAATACAATATGCAGATGAATGCATGCATGATTTTTCTTTTCAAAGCAAAATACATAATAGTTTTCAAAAGTTTTAAATTTTTCTGATTTTTTCAACTTTTTGAAAACCTGGGATGTTACATACTACCACCCTTAAAAGGAATCTCGTCCCCGAGATTCGAGAAGGCTAGCAAAAGGTTGTGACTGGGATATCTGGATGGCTACCACCCTTAAAAGGATTTTTGATGGCAGTAAAGAAAAGAAACTAGTGAAGTGAAAACTTATTCTGAATGTACCATTCACTTCTTCCACATTGATGTGGTTCACATATCCTTTATCAAAAGGATTGGGTTTGGCAGCTGCTTCAGCTCCTTTCTTTTCTGGGCATTCATTGGCATAATGGCCCTTGTTGTTGCACTTGAAGCAAAGCACTTGGCTAATGTCTTTATTGTGGGGGTTGTTCTGGGGTTTCTTGTCTGGGCACTCAATAGAGTAATGTCCTTGCTTCCTGCAGGTGAAACAGGTGATATGACTGATGTTTTTCTTGTGGTCTCCATTGCTTCCCTTGACTTCACTCTGGTGATCATGATGTTTGAGGTGACTCGCTCTATTTTGGTGATTCCCCTGTTTGTGGCTGTGGTTCGTCTCAGGAGTATGGTGTGTTTTGAATGAAGGCTCAGAATGATGTTTGTTGATACTCAGCTTTCCCTTCATATTTCCAGTCTTCCTGATATTATCCTCCAGTGTGAGTGCTTGGTCCAATAAGGCCTGATAATCCGAAGCGTGTGTGACTGTGAATGGGACTTTCATCTCGTCGTAGAGTCTTTTGAGAAAACTTTCCTTCCTCTTCTCCTCGGTATCTACACCTTCAGGGGCATAATGAGACAACGTATAAAAGTCATCTCTATACTCTTTGAGTGTCTTGTCCTCTTGCCTCAGGTTTAGGAACTCTTCTTGCTTTAATTTCAAAATGTCAGAGGAGATGTGAGCATTGCAAAATTCTTTCTTGAACTCTTTCCAAGTTATAGTACCACAATTGCGAGTGCTTTGATAAGTTCTCCACCATTGAATAGCAGGTCCTCCAAGAAATAAGATGCAAAATCTACTTTCTCTTTGTCGGTGCACTCACAGGTTACTAGATCCCTTTCTACTGATTGTAGCTAGTCGATTGCCGCAATTGGCTCATTTGCGGGGTCGAAAGTGTAAGGTTCAAGACTTACAAATTTACAAGTCTATCCATCTGGGTAAGGGGTGGTGGTGGTTCACTTTGATTTGCTTTGATCTGGGTCATCATGGTCATCAGCTGGGTTTGTGTTGCCATCATCTTCTGCAACATTGTTTCAACGTTGTTGGTGCTGGTGTTGTTGTTGTCTTCAGGTGCACTCTGGGGAGACATCTGTGGGTTTTGGAATAGATAAGTACAAGATAGACAGATTCTAAGGGAAATATTTCTACCCATACAAGCATTCACATAACACAACACAAACAAGCTCAAAACAAACTTTAAACTTTCAAACTTTTCTCTTGACTTCAAACCCAGGTAACAACGGATATTCTGAAAATACAAGCCTAAGTACTGCCATACCACAATTTTGGTTGGTCAATAATGAAAACTAACGTCGTCTGACAAAATTCTAGGGTTGGTGGGTGACTACTCTCTCTGGTTCTTGCTGGAACACTCGGTGGAGGCCTTAGTCTTAGGGCGCTTCATCCTTGAGTTCTCCTCTTCGAATGACTCCCTTGCGAGTTGGGCACATTGCTCCCGAAGGGCTGCTATCGTTGCTTCCTGTCTGTCGACCTTGTTTAGCAGCTTCAAATTTTCAGCTTCAAGCCTTTGAATGGTCGTCTCACGCTTCTGCTTCTGAATTCTTCGGAGACTATTATTTCTATAGTGGTTTCGATCTCCTTCCTCTGCTCCTCAATCAACTCCTTGGCCTCGTCCGTCATCTTCATCTCAGCATGGAGTGCAGTGGTAGCTATATGTGTTGCTAACTCCAGATCTTCCATTTGTAGCTCTGTAGGGTTTAGCTTCTCGCGATCCTTTCCACTCCAGTGGGGTAGTCCATTAGCATTACGCCTCCCGAAGCGACGGTAGGGAGAGTTTTGGGGCAGCATCTCGTAGAATTCCTCACAGATACGTGATAGTGCCTCATGTTTTGCTAGCAGAAGGCCAGTCTCCCAGGTGGGGTACACCCTCTTGTAGACAATTGCCTCGGTGGGAATCCTGGTAGTACCAGGTAGGATCTCTGTCTCAATCTCCCAGCGTTGCTTATTGGTTATCTCTGAGGGTATCGTCCTTATTTTGAAGGTTGGGGGAACCAAATCAAGATCTTTGCAGATACCATTCAGTTGAACTCCAAAAGGACAAGTCACGCTGTCTCTCGGAATCTCCGTGAAGGTGAAGGGGACCATCTAAACAGAATTTGAGGAAACAAGATTAGATCAAGTGTTACTAGAATAAGTTCAAAAGAAAAGGAAGAAACAAGATTAAACTTTTATAGTAGAGTAAATTAGCTTTTAATTCCTATGGCCAGCCTATTTCTATCCAGACTTAGGGTTTCGAACCTACAGGCAACACAGTGCTCTGATACCATCTGTAGCGTACCTGCACTTAAAATATGGCAAGGTACCTGTGTATAGTGCAAACCCCTGGATCGTTTCATTTGCACACACAGTTTAAGATGTAGTATCACAACAAAGTATCATTATTACATCGAATGATCCAGACTTGGTAAAATATTCATTACAACTTGCATAGCATATAGCTAGCTTGAAAGAGTAAAGCAGCGGAATATAATCTTCATGGAGTCCTCATCCTTGCATGTGCCACAGGCGAAAACATGTTGGTTGCAGACTCGAAACCCTTAACGAAACTCACTCGTCAGAACAATCTGCAACAAATAAAATTTTGCAACAGAGTGGGTCAGAACCATTAAAAATGGATCTGGCAAGTGACACTATGTGGACACTTAATGGAATAACTCTATAGCCTATATGCATATTTGGCTGGTGGAGTTCAAGGCTGTTTTGCATAAAAGCCAATTTTGCCTAACACTTTGTAAAACATTTTCTTCAAATTTGAGACATGGCATGAAATCCATAGTCTCATCTACCCTTGTTCACCCATCAAAATTTTACTTAGAGAAAGAGATGTTGGGAGCCTCCGTTGACATCCTTGATCAGCTGCTTGAATTGTCCGTAACCGGGGACACGGCTAAGTACTTAGTTTTTAACTCTGCAGAGGTTGTGCACTTTCACCATTAGACCCAACAAACCCAAACTATCCTCAAGCACTCAATTTGTGCTAAGGAAAAGGAGAGAGTTGAGACGAGACTTTTCAGAAGCATTTTCCCATCCCATACCGACTTGACGCGCTCCCATTCTAACCATTCTACCACCACCTGTCAAGTCGGGACGAGTCCACGCAACTTAATCCATCTAGCCAGAGCCCATATGACTAATGGCTGCACGGTAAGCAACTTCACTTAGAGAAACATTGGTCCCTTTAATCCTGGGTGGCAATCCACAAGTGAATAAACACTCAACTCTGGCAGCCATGCAATCCCAAATCCACCCAGGTGATAAATTAACTTAGTAGAATTTAAGCTTTGAATAAAACAAATTTGCATAGCATCAATAATTCTACCAAGTTATCAATAGGATTCTAGACACAACTAGTGTAAAGGAGATAGTAGTTTTAGCATAGCAATACTATCCTACACATGCATATAAAGAAATACACTAAGTCATGCATAGAAAAATACTTAGGAAATTTATGGGGGTGTGCCACTTGCCTTGGCAAACAGGAGTGTAGTAGTAGCAGTTGCAACCACTTTCGTCTCTCTCCGGAATTTCTAACAAGTCAAATAAATCACAAATAAACACGCAATCATAAATGCAACACTTAGAAAAATATGATATGCATGAGATGCAGGATGACACAATAATTATGGTATGAAAGACATGCAAACAAAAATAAGGGAAAGACATAAATAACAATATCCCATTTAGCTAAGGTAAGGTCCAGGTTGAGCCTAAAGTAAACTTGATAAAACGACAACTTGAAAAGTTGTAAGGCTACTTCAAGTCTTCACATGTTTGATCTTCAAAAATCTTCAACTCCTTTGTAGTTTCATTGATCTTCAATGGTCTTCAATTAGCACTCTATGAACTTAGTCTTAAACACCAAGGACTTGGTCTATGTCCAAGTGAGACAAAATAGAAAGAAAGAGAAGATAGAAAGAAAGAAGTAGTTGGTCTTCCAAGAATATTCTCCAGGCTTCCTTGTAGCTTTCTCCTTGGTGTGTTGACTTCATTGACTTTTGTAGACTTGATGGTTCTGCAGACTTGATGATGTTGGCAGCATCCAGGTTGGTCTTGAATATAACCTAGTCACCATGAAGAGAGAAGAAGTAAGAAAGAGAGAAGGGAAAGAAAGACTTAGAAAAATGTAGGTGGTTGGTCTTCGTGAACTTCCCCTTGATTTTCTTCTAAGTACCTTGACTTCTTGGAGATGCTTCTGGAGTCTTGCTTTCTTGGCTAAGTCCTTTATTGGTCTTCTAACTTCATGTTGAATTCTCCAAGGATAACAATGCAAACTTTTTCCACTAATTTCTAACTTAGTGGTTTTGACTAGGAGGGTTAAAAGGGCTAACAAGCATCACCTCCAAAATTCTAAGGAGGAAAGTCATGTAAGAAATGCAAAATATTTCTAAGGACTAGAGATGCATGCCATGCCATGAAATTATTCTAAGTTAATGCAAGGCAAGCAAGATGGTCCAAAAATGACTAAGGACCAAGGTCATAACATTTGGGTCGAAATTTAACTAAGGACTAAAGCTAACGCATCAAGTCCAAATAATTTCTAAGGAAAGTAAACAAAAATAAGAAGTGCAAAATAATTTCTAAGAAAAAGGTATGAAAACAATTAGTTGATAATTTTTCTAAGGACAAACCTTTGTCATATCACGTACTTAGGATATTTTCTAAGGAAACAACTAAATTTTCAAGATGCTAAAATTTTCTAAGGACAAGATCTAGTATTAATAAGATGTTGAAAATTTCTAAGGAAATTTCTAAGGGAAAGTGTTGTCAAAATTTTGTTAAATATTTTCTAAGGCAGAAAATTACTTTGTTTGGAGAGGCATATTATTTATAAGTACTTTTGTAACTAAAGTGATCAAAATATGACTAAGTCATTTTATTAGTCGAAAATATGAAGAAAATTAATTTTAATCAATTTTAATTATTAAAATACCACCTAAAAGCATTTAATTCATATTAATTACGAAAAATCATAGAAAATACTTTTACAAAAATAGTAGAGTATTCCTACGGCCAAGTATTAAATAAACAAAGTTAAAACAATTGGATTTACCCAAAAATCAATTTTTAAATTTAAGTTAAGTCAATTTTACTTAAACAACCATTTTTTAAATTGAACCAAAATAAGTTTATCAAAACATAAAAATAAATATGCCAAAAGTTTCTACGTGTCATAAGCTTTCCAAAAATATTTTATTTGTAAAATTTGGCCAAACCAATAAAAAATAGTGATAGAACTAAGATCTAGGGTTTTTCTGCAAAACTGCCGGTCTTCGGTTGACTGTTGACTCTGACCGCTGACGTGGCGATGACGAAGCGCTGACTGGAGCTGACTTTACGGTTGACTACGAATTTTGACCAAAAATAAGGTTGCTCGGATGGAAAAACATGCTTAATGAAAGTTGTAGAGAATTGCGTGCTCTTTCTAACTATCACAAATATATCCTAAGTGGATGAATAGATTGGGCACAAATCGCAAATTACCTTTCTGATCCGAAACTTCAAACTCGAAAATCTCCTAGCTCGCTTGACCAAAAGAGGTGAGGCTTGGGGCAAAAGAAGGGTCTTGATCAGGGGAACAACTTTCGTAACTACGGCCCGAAGTTTTGAAATTGTTTTCTCCTCCGAAATTCGTCAAAAGCAATCTGTATTGTACAGAGAATTCCGTACGTCAAAATCAAAAGAGTGCAATAGCAAAGTTGTAGGTAAGGGTTAGATTTAACTTCTCACCAAAGGAATTTCGATTTGAAGAACCGAGTGCGAAGAGATCTAAGAAATACGACTTTTGATCTGAATGATGGTGATTCGAAATTCTTCCTCCACGGTTGATGAAAAGAGTTGAGCCCTCTCGGGATGGAAAGATATTGAACAGATCGACAATATTGCTTCAGGCTCCGGTGCGATTCGAGATCGTTTTGGTGGGTAAATAAACGAAATACGATTTCGCTGGTTAGTGTTTCGGTGGAACGAAAAGGGGGAAAGAGATGCGGCGGCTACAGGTGTTTATATAGGTCAAGGATCGGTGGAATAGTTTGGGCTCGAAGTTATGAACGCGTAGGATCAAACGGATCCGGATTTGGAGTTATATTTGTCAAGATATTTGTGTTTAAGCGAAAAGGGTTTAGAAAACTGAAAAATCCTGGTATTTCGATCGGGTTGAACCGAGTTGGTTCGACTGGCTGGCTCGGCCTATTGTTGGGCCGGCCGGTTGGCCTGTTTCTTTTTTTTTTAATTCTTTTTCTAGTTTTCTTTATAACTTTTGATTTCGGAGTCGGAATCGAGTCAAACCAATTTCTATAGTTTTGTAAAATCAAAACCTTTCCACTAAAATTTTCAAAACAATTTTCCAAACTTTTCAAATTTTGAAATTCAAATATTGCATAAAGGTTTAATTAGATCTTTATGTTAAATTTTATAAATAGGATTTTATAAAAATTCTTTTGAACTTAAATTTAAAATCCATACCAAAATATGAGTAATCATATTACATATCACTCAATAAGATAATTGTGCTCTAAAACATTTTGTTTATAAAGGAGTTTGATAATTTAAATATTGTCATTCAAAATCAAAAATAACTTCCAATACATACAAACAATTCACAACCAAACATTTAACTCAAAGGAGTATACCACAATACTTCAAAATAATATATTGGACATAGTTAGTCCTTTTAATATATATTTTTCATACATAGGTTTTCAAGTGAAATAATATTCCAACTTTTGAAACATACAAATGCAACAATACAATATGCAGATGAATGCATGCATGATTTTTCTTTTCAAAGCAAAATACATAATAGTTTTCAAAAGTTTTAAATTTTTCTGATTTTTTCAACTTTTTGAAAACCTGGGATGTTACAGCAGCTGAATAACAGACCAAGGCGTGCGTCCAATCGCCATGCATCCTTTTGTTACGACAGTTCACGGACGAGGAGTGTGTTCCATCGAACCACTTCGTACGCTGTGCCAGTATGTCGGTCTCGATACATGACGTCATAATGGTCTAGAAACCTTCACCTTATTCTGGATCATGGACTGATTACGCCGACTCCAGGGAGTCGACGTGCATGGCCGACTCTTTCTGATCTCGCCGACTCCCTCGAGTCGGCATGAGTTATCTGGCCGACTCAACTGCTAGACTCGGCAGACGTGAAGTCTTCCAACGTGCTGAGCCTGCGTTGTGATACCTTCAATCGTGAAACCAAAATATACGACATCATTGATATTTGGATTTCCCATAAGTCAGGCAGAAAAATATTAGCTTGACGGTAAACCGAAGACCGACACAATCTAGATTTGAATAACAGCCGACACGCAGCAAAATATTATTCATCCACATTACTTCATTAATTGATATTCGTAGGAGGGGACTACTAAACCCTTTCTGCATTTTTTTAGATAACATAACCCAACACGAAACTAACCCAGAGAAGCATATATAGGAACCTTACACTCTCGGCAAGAACACGAAAAATAAAAAATAAAAATCTAATAACCAATAATATTGTTACGCGTGTATAGAGGTGACTCCACGTACCCGACTATCATGCGAAATACCCAGCGTACCCCGACTTAGTGTATAAAATACGCAGCGCGACGCATGGAAGGGAAACACGGTTTAAAGTCGCCTTCAGGATTCACCGACCAGTGAGACGAAAAAGCATCGCCGAGTAGTGAAACGGAGAAGATCATTCATGTCGACTCTCGGGAATCGGCCAGTACAAACATTTTCTGTTCAGTGGGACGGACAAGGTCATTCTGGTCCAAAATAGAGCAAGATATCATTCATCCACATTATTTTATTAATTGATATTCATAGGAGGGGATTACTAAAACCTTTTTGAGTTTTTCTAGATCGTCAAATCCCTTTGTACCTATCCCTTTCCAATCAAATTCTAGTTTTTTATTGGACCCAGTTTTAAGGTTGTTATGATCACCCTAGATCGAAAACGGGGAGCAAACTGAAGAGGGAATGATCGTGCAACGGGAGTTTGCAGAGACTATACCTACGGCTCCGATTGAGGCGGTCTGCCAATCGTTGGAAAGCTCTCTGTTGGGGGAAAGATAACCCGGTAGGCCCAAAGACAGTGAAGGTACGACCCGCCAGGAGGAAAGACTGGCGAGGCCCACCAGATCATCTTGGGCCGGGCTACAATGATGGACCGAGGAGTTTGTCGGTAACCCGGTGTAAACAAGGAAGGTTCTAGAAGACCCGGAGGCGGTATACGAGGCTTGGAGGCCAAGATAGATGAGTTAGACTTTGGTTAGGACTCCGAGTTCGGGCGTGACCCGGCCTTACCTTGTAATCGACCAGGAGACCCGGGTGTCTATATAAACCGGCTCCTGGGACATAGAACGGGACGAACTTTAGAGAGAGAGCAGACATACAAGCTTATAGCGAGAGAACCCTTGTAACCTAGACTCGGAACCCGCCGGTGTTGTTATCCGCCGGGTGATCGAGATCGATATGAGAATAGAGAAACACCAGGCTGGAAGTAGGTCTTTATCTCCTATGGAGAGGCTGAACCAGGATACATCCTTTTTCCCTAGCGAGCTAAACAATCTCTTGAACGCTATGACTGCCTTGCCTCCAATCTCAAGTTACCACCCGGTAACACCTGCCGTGACAAAACCACGACAGTTGGCGCCCACCGTGGGGCAAGCGTCAAAAAGCGTTATCATCATGGGAGAAGCTCTGCGAGGCATGCAGAACCTGGCCATCGGCCGGGTCGTGATCAATCTACAAGGAGAGCACGTCGTGGACGATTCCGGGTGGAGCCTGGAGTCAGATTCACTAGAGACCGGCTCAGTCGTTCCGATCGGGCGGATCAACGTTTTCGTGGGGATGATAGGTACATCGAAACCCGCCCTGCAATTTTCTGACTCTGTATCTGAGGCAGGAACCACCGTTCACTCGGATGGAGAAGAATCAGTTGGGACGACGGAGATCGAGTCTGGGAACGCCACGCAGGGAGCCGGGTCAGAAAAGCAGGCTTGGGCTTCACGTGGCCAGATCAATGATGATACAGAATCGATCTTGGAATTGTTTGAGGATCGCTATGGATACGAGGTAGAAGAGGAAGAGTACGAGTCGGGGCGCCGGGCTGCGGTCTACACCGCTCCAGCAATCAACACAGAACTAGTCCCAACAACAGCTTTGGCGGTAGTAACCCAGCCGGGTCAAGCGGCGCCGGGTTTGGCGATTAGAGAACCAGTTATCCAGGAGCAACAGCGGGTTGGAGTAGATGGAGAACGTGCATCAGTTAGTACCGAGTCAGAAAATACAGCGGCACATAGAAACATGTTTGGATTCTTGGCGAACAGGGCAACGGGTCAAGGAACATCAGCTTTACCTAACCCGCCCCCGCCGCGATTCCTTAGTGACCTGCCAGTTGATCCAGCAGCAATAGCAAATCCTGTGACCCCAGCAGCGGCAGCAGCGCAAGTCAGGGCAACAGACCCGGCTCGCATCAATTACGAGCAGCAGATGGCATCATTACAACGGCATTTGATCTGCAAGCGGCGCTGCAGCGGCAGTTGGATCAGCAGGATGAGTTTTTACGGCAAGCAGCAACAGCATTAGGAAATAGATCCAGAGAACAGCAACAGAGGCAACAAAGTTTGATTGGCCATGGTGGTCACATTAACCCGGCTAATCTATTCCAGACGCCGCAGGATCAGCTGATTGGAGGAACACCTGTAGTCCAAGCTACAAGACCGATGGTGGCTAACCCGCCGGCCCCAGCCCAAGCCGGGTCACCAGTTGTACCAACCGGAGGAGCCGGCAGAGATGTTGAAGCTATGCCACCACCACAACCCAGATTTCACACGTCAGCGGGTTATTACAGTAACCCGGCTGACAATGTATATGCAGCTACAATAGCACTAGATCGTATTCCATTGGGCGATTCACCTGCAGAGATAGAAGCAAGACGTGCCATTGATATGCTACGAACGGCCGTAGCCCAGCAAGCAAATTACACGCATCAGAAAAGTGGGTTGCATTCAACAACTTTTCACAGCCGTCGTACCAGGAGTCGTCATGGCGAGTCACCAAGGTCAGCCGGGTTAGCACCCGCAGGGCAGCAGGATCGGCGGGTCATCAAAATCAAGTACCACAGCAACAACCGAGACAGGTGGCTCCAGCAGCATCAAGAGCTCAGGCCATAGTTGATAGCTCCAGGGCGAGGCGTGCAGCAAATGTACAACTAGCTGTGGTACCTGCCGGAGGAGCCGGAGAAATCCCACGGGCGGGTTCAGTATCTAATCAGCAAGTAGCAAGGGCAGGACACGTTGAAGTGGCATCAACGATGGCGGGTCCCAAGTGACTCATCGATTCCATCAGATCAGAGCCATATCCAGATAAGTTCAAAGAGCCTAGTAAAATTTCAAATTATGATCCTAGCATAGATCCTGAGACATGGATAAATAGTTACGAGATGGCTATGAGTATTTGTAATGCATCTGAAAATATTTGTGCTAAGTTTATGTATCTAATGATGAGTGAAGGTGCAGCGAAGCTATGGTTCAACACTATACCAGAGAAATCTATCAGTTCCTGGAGCCAGCTCAGGGCGGCTTTTATCAAGAACTTCCATGGGACGTGCAAGAGGTTATACACAATTGAGGACCTAGATCGGTGTGTACACAGGAAGGGCGAGTCAGCACGCAACTGGATGCGCCGGATTACAGAGATCCTCCACCCTTCCACTAATATTTTGCCAACTAGCGCGATGTCAACGTTGGAGAAAAATTGCAGATATGACCCGGTTGTTCAGAAAATGAGTCGCATGAGGAACAACCCAGGAGCAAATGATATAACCATGGGAGAAGTGTTGGACGTAGCCAACAAGCATGCTTACACAGATAAAACCAAGGATGAAACTGAGGAAGATAAAGGAAAGGGTAATGTGAACAATGGAGGAAGAAACAACAACAACAACAACAACAGCAACAACAACTATCACAAGAGGCCACACGCAGAGGACAATTCAGATCTAGTCGCAAACACAAATACCGGGTCAGCGAGACCCAGAACAGATGGAAATTTCAGAGGGAACAACTATAATGGAGGTAACAACAACCGTGGGCCACCGCGTCCCCCGGGTCACTTTGATCCGATGAAGATGCCGTGCCCGCGTCACAGTCAAGATGGCAGACCCGCCAACCACTCCTTGGAGCAGTGCGTGGATCTGCAGAGATGGAAGAACATGGAAATCCAGAGGGTAATGCGCGGCGCAGGAAACGGTGGAGGACCCGGCCGTGGAGCACTAGTACAGAACGACACATCGGATACCCCTCTATGGAAACGGCAGGCGTTAGGCGACGGAGAATCGCGCTTTCCGCGCGGCCAGTGTGTACAAACCTGACCTGGGCCGCGGCTGGCCCGTCAACATAGGTAACGGAGAAAGTATTAACTCCGTTACCCATAGTATTGGCAACGGTCTTAATTCTGGCCCGTTTCCGATATGTGCCTCTATAGCAACGGAGACTTTTGGGTGTCCGTTTCCAATGTGGACACGTTCCATCTTCTTGGAATTCGAAGCGAGGCGAGTAAATGCCATGGCGTAGTGGCACCGCCCACTACTCCTTGAAAACCCCAATCCTTGCTAGCTCAAGACGCCACCGAATCTGCTCTCTCTCTCTCTCGCTCGCTCGCTCCTTCCTACTGATTAGCGAAGATGCCTCGCAGCAACGACACACAGGAGCACACTGAGTCGCCGCGGGACAGTCCCCCGTCAGCGGCGAGTCCGTTGAAGGACGACGCCGGAGACGAGCGACGACGAATACGCCAACTTCCATGATACCACCTTGATGCTGGGCCCGCTGAAGGTTGATTCTGATGACGAGTCAACCGAAGAGGAGAAGGAGGAGGAGGAGGAGGACGACGAGGAGGACGAGGCGGAGGCGCCGGTCCCAAAGAAGGGAGCCCCGGCGACGGAGAAGAAAGCTGCCGCCACCGCCTCCGATATGCTGCCGCCGCCGCCGCCACCACCTCCAATGGCCCCCAATAAGCGAGGCCGTGAGAAGGACGAGGATTGCGCGGAAGCAGGGCGCAAGAAAAATAAGAAGTAGCTAGTAGTAGTTCTATAAGTTCTCCAACTGTAATTTACTTTATTATTATTAATATGTACTGCGTATGTAATGTATTAATCACTAATATTAATATAAGTATCCTATAAGTGGTTTTCTCCATATAGTAGAGATTAGGAAAATATTATTCCAGAGAGTAGAAGAAATTCCACAGAGTGGGCGCGTAGGTCCCACACCTCAGTGGAAGAAACACAAAGGAAACGGTCCTTCTAAAGAACCGTTTCCTATGTTTTACCTATATATATATGGGCGTACAGAGCAAAACCTAACACTCGTTTCCTCACTCTGTCCCAGTATGCTAGATCTGTTCGTGGCGGCGCCTCCTGGCGTTGCGGCCATCACCGGCGCTGTGGCGGCGCCGTCTCCGCCCAGACGACGGCTATCACGGCGAGGTCTTCGCCATCTCCCTGACACGGCGAGGTGTTCGCCATGTCCCCGACACGGCGAGGTCTTCGCCATCTCGCCCGACACGGCAAGGTCGTCGCTCTGTCCACTTCCTCTGCCTCCACCACTTCGGATCTGCTAGATCGATCCAACGGCGACGTGAAGAAGGTATCAGATCCACATCCGGTAGTTCTATCTAGATCATTTCTTGATGTAGTTAACTTGCCTATTGTGCACTTGCAACTAGTTGTAGTTTAGCTAACTTGTTGAAAGTAGTTCAGTTCACATCCGGTAGTTCTATCTAGATCATTTCTTGATGTAGTTAACTTGCCTATTGTGCACTTGCAACTAGTTGTAGTTTAGCTAACTTGTTGAAAGTAGTTCAGTTCACATCCGGTAGTTCTATCTAGATCATTTCTTGATGTAGTTAACTTGCCTATTGTGCACTTGCAACTAGTTGTAGTTTAGCTAACTTATTGAAAGTAGTTCAGTTCACATCCGGTAGTTCTATCTAGATCATTTCTTGATGTAGTTAACTTGCCTATTGTGCACTTGCAACTAGTTGTAGTTTAGCTAACTAGTCCATGTGAAAACAGGAGTCTATTTCGGTGACACTGCATAAAAAAGTCGGAGACACAGAACAAACAACGAACATTACTCAAGAGAGTAGTGTTTGTTGACTTTCCCATAATGGCCTCCAATTATATACACAGGTCAGTACACACTATATACTACTGTATACTTCATATTATTGTGTTAAATTGTTTGTTCTATCTAGTAGTGTCAGAACTAACATAAATCCTTATTTACATTTAGGGATATCAAGTTGTTCCCTTTCAAACTCCACCATACATATCCACCGTCGCTATTGTGACGTTTTGGTACACTGCATAAAATACTTTTTTAAGTAAGAGTGTTTTATACAGTGTCGTCGAAATGTCACATCGGTGACGTATTAGATTAGATTTTGGTGACACTGCATAAAAAAATCCAGAGCCGGTGGTGGCCTCATGGAAAGGATGATCGTTGTCAGGCATCCTATGAAGCTGCTGACATCGCAATATCTTGTTGACAAGCCGTGTGTTGGCTGCTCCGGTTCATCAATAAGATCCACCTCAAGACATAGGTAAGATATCGTTTCAGTTTGCTTAAATTCATAGTGTATTTGTTTTAGCATATGTATTTAACAATTGTAACTCTATTTACTAATGTATAGGGTCCAAAGCTTCAACATCCTTCTCTCAAGAAGTTGAGATAAGAAGAGATAGCTAGAGTGACACCTGCGTGGATTGTGGAAAAGGATGTAGTGAAGAAATCATATATTCTTTCCGTCCTTTGACATGATAGGCTTAGTATAGATGAAATCTGTTATCGTTTTACCTCTTATGTTTGTCACATCTTGTGATGCAATTGTAAAGGTGAAATTGTGATGGAAATGTAAAGTTACATTGTGATATGAATGAAATCTGTTACCGTTTTAGTATTTGAGCTTGTACTGTGAGATTTTAAGTATCTAGTGGCATTTGTAAACGTGACATCCTGTAACGAAATATGAGAAATGCTCAGTGCAAACGGGTGGATGGCAAACTCCGTATCTGATGAAGGAAAACTAAGGAAACGGAGGTCTGCGCACAACCGTTGCCAAATGGAGACCTCATCGGAAATGGTTTTTGGCCTCCGTTACCGATGAAGGCCTTCACATCAGTGACAGAGGCGGGGACACGGACCTTTCTCCGTTGCCGAAGGGGTTTTTTGCCCGTTTCCGATGTGTCGTTCTGTACTAGTGGAGGTAACCCGGCTAATGGTCCTGTGCCCAATGCTAATCAGAAGCCGGCAACCCTGACAACAACCAGAACAGAGAAAATCAAGGGGGTTATCAGGAAAACCCGAAGCGACTTGGCGGGTATCATGTTCACACGCTCATACATCAAAGAGAGAGAAAAGTTGATTCAGCGTTCAGTTAATATGGTTTCATCGGCGGTACCGAAATATTTGAAGTACTCAGAAGTTCCAGTAACATGGAGTAGAGAGGATCACCCGCCCAATATTGAATCACCGGGTCTCCTTGCCTTGGTGGTCGCACCTCAGGTGGCGGGTTATGTTCTGAACAAAGTTTTGATGGATGGAGGCAGTGCTATCAACATCTTGTACTACGAGACGTTCCTGCGTATGAATCTCAAAAAGTCACAGTTGCAGCCGACCAACACCATATTTCATGGGATAGTACCGGGGAAGTCACATAGCCCGGAGGGAAAAATAACACTTGATGTTGCGTTTGGTGAGTCCAAGCACAAGTTTCGTATGGAGAAAATTACTTTCGAAGTTGTGAAGTTGGAGAGCCCGTATCATGCTCTCTTCGGAAGACCGGCCTTTGCCAAATTCATGGCCAGGCCTGTTACGTGTATCTACAGTTGAAAATCCCAAGCTCAAATGGAGTTATCACTATTCATGGAAGCCGGGATATGGCGGCTGAGTGTGACAATGGCGATGCAGCTTTGGCAGAACGAGCATGTGCAAAGGAGGAGCTGCGGTACTACACTCAGGTAGACCCGGCTGATAGAACCGTGTTACAGAGAACCACGGCTGAAGAGAAAGAAAAGTTCAAACCCGCCCAAGATACTAAGATGGTTGATTTCACACCCGGCGATTCTTCCAAGCAGTTCGCCGTGGGGTCCAATTTAACTGACAAATAGGAAAGCGCGCTCATCGAGTTCATCCGTGAGAACAGGGACGTTTTTGCATGGACACCTAGTGACATGCCTGGCGTACCTGCTGAACTCGCTGAGCACAAGTTACATGTTAACCCGGTGCAAAACCCGTCAAGCAGGTTTGCGCAGATTGAATGAGGAAAGGAGAAAGATTGTGGGAAAAGAGTAGCCCGGCTCTTGGCCGCGGGCTTTATCATGGAGGTTTTCCATCCCAAGTGGTTGGCTAACCCGGTACTTGTGTTGAAGAAAAATAATGAATGGCGGATGTGCATAGACTACACCAGTTTGAATAAGGTTTGTCCCAAAGATCCTTTTGCGTTACCTCGTATTGATCAGATTATAGATGCAGTTGCAGGCAGCGAGCTCTTGTGTTTTTTGGATGCATATTCGGGTTACAATCAGATCAAGCTCAATGAGGAGGATTGGGAAAAGACAGCTTTCATAACCCCTTTTGGGGCGTATTGTTACAAAAATATGACCTTTGGGTTGAAGAACGCAGGGGCCACTTACCAGAGGTGCATCCAGAATTGTTTTGCGAAGCAGATTGGCCGCAACGTGCATGCTTATGTTGATGATGTAGTAATCAAGTCAGAGAAAGCCGGGTCACTCATTGATGACCTGAGGGAAACTTTTGCTAATCTGAGGAAGTATAAGATGAAGCTCAATCCCACCAAGTGTGTGTTTGGAGTTCCAGCGGGGATGCTGCTCGGTTACATTGTGTCACAGCGTGGAATCGAGGCTAACCCGGCCATACAGAGTTTGAAGAAGCCAGAGGAGCTGGCTGATGTTCAGAAGCTTACGGGATGCATTGCAGCCCTAAGCCGGTTTATTTCGAGGTTAGGAGAGAAAGCAATACCACTTTACCGGCTCTTGAAAAAATCAGACAAGTTTGTGTGGGACAAAGAAGCGGATGATGCTTTTGAGTTGTTGAAGCAAACATTGGCAGAGGCGCCAATCTTGGCGGCTCCTGCTCCAAAGGAACCTTTGTTGTTGTACATACAGCAGGACCACGTGCAGTGAGTGCCGTGGTGGTAGTAGAAAGAAAAGAGGAAGGAAAAGAACACCCGGTCCAGAGGCCGGTTTACTATGTTAGTGAAGTGCTTTCAGAAACCAAGCAGAGGTATCCACATTGGCAGAAACTTGTTTTCGGTGTCTTTATGGCGACCCGGAAATTGAAGCATTACTTTTGGAGCATCCATTCAGAGTTGTTAGTTCGATCCCGCTAGCAGAAATTATCAGAAATTCAGATGCAACGGGACGGTCGCCAAGTGGGCGATAGAGATGGGTGATTATCACATCAGTTATGAGCCACGCACCGCTATCAAGTCTCAGGCCTTGGTAGATTTTGTTAATGATTGGACAGAGTTAAGCATGCCACAGCAAACACCCAGCACCAAAAACTGGGTCATGCATTTTGACGGGTCAAAGCAGCTCGAAGGATCAGGAGCCGGCGTGGTGCTCACATCACCAAGAGGTGAAAAGTTGAAGTATGTTTTGCAAATTCACTTTGATTGCTCCAACAATGTGGCAGAGTATGAGGCCCTACTTCACGGGTTACGTATGGCAAAGGAGATGAACATCAAGCGCATTCATTGTTTTGGAGACTCGGACCTCGTTTCCCAGCAGGTGTCTGGAACTTGGGACCGAAAAGATGCAAATATGGCGGCTTACAGAAGAGAAGTAGACAAGGTAGCCGGGTTCTTTTCTGGCTATCAGGTGGATCACATCGATCGCAGGAAAAATGAGGCAGCAGATGCTTTGTCGAGACTCGGCTCACGCAGAGAGCCGGTTCCACCAAATGTTTTCTTGGATGAGCTATGGAACCCATCAGTCAAAATAGAAGCAGAAGAGGATCTGGGATGCCCGGATCAAGTTTCAGATTTAGTTGCTCATGTGCATGAAAGACCAGAGTGGACGAGCCATACATTGCTTATCTCCTGCGAGGCGAGTTACCAGTGCAAGAAGTCATAGCCCGGCAAATTGTGCGCCGGGCCAAGTCATATGTGGTTATTGGCACAGAGCTGTTTAAGAGAAGTCCTTCAGGGGTGTTTCAACGTTGCGTTTCCCCTGAGGAGGGACAGAAGATTCTCAGAGAAATACATGAGGGAGACTGTGGTCATCACGCTTCGACCCGGTCTTTGGTAGCAAAAGCTTTCAGACACGGATTTTTCTGGTTAACTGCCCTGGCAGACGCGGAATATTTGGTCCAGAGATGTGATGGATGTCAAAGATATGCCAGGCAAGCTCATGTGCCGGCTCAGGAGTTGAGAACAATACCAATCACATGGCCTTTTGCAGTATGGGGTCTTGATATGGTGGGTCCCTTTCAGATGTCTCCATGTAAGAAAACACACCTCTTAGTCGCCATAGATAAATTCACCAAGTGGGTTGAGGTTATGCCAGTTACAAATTGCGAGGCAATCACAGTGGTGAAATTCTTGGAGCGATCATATACCGCTTTGGCTACCCACATAGTATCATCACAGATAATGGGACAAACATGTCCCTTGGCGAGACAGAGATATTTTGTGCTGAGAAGGGCATACGCTTGGATGTTGCATCAGTTTCTCACCCACAAGCCAATGGTCAAGTAGAGAGAGCAAACCAAGAATTGCTCCGTGGTTTGAAGCCAAGACTCCGGGTTCCATGTAAGAGCAGCAGGAGCTTGGGTAGAAGAACTGCCATCAGTTGTGTGGGGTATCAATACCACACCAACAGATCAACCAAGCAAACACCGTTTTTCTGGTCTATGGAGCAGAAGCTGTTTTACCAAGTGATATCATACATGACTCGCCGCGGTGGCGGCTTACGTTGAAGTTGAGAACGAGCAAACCCGGCAAGATGCAGTTGATCTGTTAGAAGAAGAAAGGGAACGAGTCCTGGAGAGGTCAGCAATTTATCAGCAAGATTTGCGGCGCTATCACGCTCGCCGGGTCAGAACGAGAACTTTTCAAGAGGGTGACCTAGTTTTGCGATTGACACAATCACAGGCTGGGATGCACAAGCTGTCACCTCCATGGGAAGGACCTTTTATCATAAGCCGGAAATTGCACAACGGGTCATATTACTTGGTTGATGCTAGAGAGAAAAGTGACTGGGTGAACGATACTGATCACAGCACCAAAGCATTGGAGGAAAGGAACAGGCCGTGGAACATAGCACAGCTTCGTCCTTACTACACTTAGTTTAGAATTGAGTTCACAAAGATGTAACACACGATGTAAAAAGACAGCAGGTTTCAGACGCACTCTTTTCCTTACCAGGGTACCTAAGGGGACTGGAAGGTTTTTAATGAGGCGGCTTGCTGATCTAATATATGAATAAAGATATATGTGCCCAAAGAATCACCTCTTTTATGCATTTACTTTACAGTTTTTACTTATTTCTGTTCAAGTTCATCATATTCATAACAATGAGCCGGAAACTCCTGAAAGAGGAGACCCGCCATTGTATTATCATAACGATGAGCCGGAAACTCCTGAAAGAGGAGACCCGCCATTGTATTATCCTACTGAGAACAATGAGCCGGAAACTCTAAAGAAAAGAGACCCGCCATTGCATATTTTGGTCTTAGGGGCTGCTTGCTTCATGAAAGCACAGCTTCAAACCTAATGACCCGGCCATGATGCCACTTTGGTCATGGGGGCTGATTATCTTTAAGGTACAGCTGCAATCCCATAACCCGGCTAATTTTTAAGCCATTATTTTCTTGTCTATCTTACTTAAGCTTGATGTGACTCGCGATTATATGGCCTGTTTGTTCTCCTGTAATTTCAATCAGTTATGATGCCCATGGGGACTTAACTGACACTGTTTTTACAGAGTGAGATGCAACAGTGAGAATCCATGCGAAAGCCGGCTTACAGTTAAAGATAAACAAAAGGGTCATCTAAACCATTGAATTTTGCAGAGCTAACACATAAGAATTTTTTGTTACATCTCATGCAAATTCACAAGGTGTACAGGCACACCATCAAAAGAATATTGTATCAGGCATAAGTTATTACAGCAAACGCCACAAAGGGCCAAATAAGACATTGTTTTTTCGCAGAAATTAATCTGCAGGAGCAAAGTTCATTGTTCAGTTGTAGTAGCAGGAGCCTTTGCCGGGTCATCAGTTGTTGGCTCTGTGGAAGGAGTAGCGGCCGGCTCTGGCTCAGGAACAGAACTTGTGGTCTCTTCTGTTGGCTCGCCGGGTTTCCCTTGGAAGCCTCTGCGGGTCAGTCACCACTTGAGTAGATTCTGAGTCTTGGGGGCTTCCTTTGATTTGGCCTTGCTAGAACCTTCCCCAGTACTTGCAATACTTGGCTTGGACTGCCAGCAAATTGCGCTCAGCTTATACCCAACAATGTCATTATCATCTATACTTGGACGGCTGGGAGGGGGCATAGCTGGTGTCCCTGACCCGGCAACAGCAGAAGCAGCACTTGCTCAGATATTTGGAGGAACCACAATTGCTGGCTCCGGCTCTGGGGATGAGACCTGCCGGGCCTTCTTGTCAAAGCCGGGTTGAAAAATGTCTAACCTGAGGCCTTCAGCAATTGTGTGGCAGGATACCGGATCATCTTATCAATTTGGGCAAAGGACTTGTCATCAAAGCGTGAGCCATCAAGTTGAACTCTGGGAATCCTTTGGCAAGTTTGGCCGGGTCAATATCTGGGTAGTGAGATTTGGCCAATGCAAGAGTGCGCATGGCACCCTTGCGACAGCAAGATATCTTCCAGCGGGCAAACCACTCAGGGATGGTAGAGAGATGGCTCAGAATTCTTCAGTGATTTGGGCGGCTCATCTGTTCACGGGCTGCAGCAATTGCTCGCCCGGCTCCATAGTACAGCTGCCGCACCAAGGCCATCACACTCTGTATTTGAGTTTCAGGGTTGCCAAGTTCAGATGATTCCGGGTCCCTGCAAAAATTTAACAAGGTTATTCATGAGTATGATAAAAAGTAGAGATTCAGGCAAGAGAAAAGATAAAAGAATCATACCCCAGATTGCCTTGACAAGATTACCCAGTAGGTCAGTGCAAGACTTGAGGGCTTTTCTGCTTCAGCTAATTTTTTCTCGGCTGATTCCAGCCGGGTCTTCCAAGATTCTTCAAGCTTCTCCACTTCCTTCTTCAGAGATAAATTTTCTTCTGTTGAGCTGGATAGGGAGGCTTCCAGTTCTTTGAGCTTTTTCTCCATTTCAGATTTTAGCCGGGTCTCACTGGCAAGTTGCTCAGTGAGCCGGCTAATTTCTTCAGCAACGTGAGAGGCGTTTTGCTGTTACAGACATGAATAATAAAGTTATTAGCACCTCAAGTTACTGATATAGATGCAATCTAGAACTTGGGGGCTGCAAATAGTAAAGAGGTAATAGTGGAAGAGAATTTTAGTCCCGAGTTGCTGCAGGCATACAACCCGGCACTTAGGGGCTACTCAGTTGAAGATTTTTGCCAAGTGAAAATTTAAAGCACAAGGTGATATTTTTAGTCCCAGGTTGCTGCAGGCATACAACCCGGCACTTAGGGGCTACTCAGTGGAAATTTTACAGTCTACAAATACAAAGTGAAAATTTAGTCCCAGGTTGCTGCAGGCTCGCAACCCGGCACTTGAGGGCTACAGTTTGAAGTTTAACAAAGCTACAGTTTGAAGTTATATACAATGTGTTGTGAAATATTTTTTGGCTATGTTATTTTAGAACAAGCACCAAGCTCATCAACAAGTGATAAACTTAGAGCTTGGGGGCTACTGCATAAATATTTAAAGAAGTAAGGAAATTACCTCATGGCGTTTTTGGATGGTGGAGATGAAGCTGTCCTCAATACCCCGGTGTTGTGAAACCCGGGAAAAGTACTCAGAAAGCAGAGCAGGAAGTTCCAGGCTATCCAAAGCCGGCATCCAGAATAAATAACCGGGTCTTTGCCACGGTTTCCAGCTTCAGTCTTCACCTCTGGCTCCATAATCTTGGCAATGGTAGTGGAGGGCCCATCTTGGACAACTTTTCGTGATCCCAACACTTGCACTTCTTCAGTATCTTTGTGACAGTGTTGGGGGAGTTGGTAGTGGATTTGGCCGGCGATGCCGGGTTATTGGTTGATAGCAGGGCTTGGAGGAGTTGGTGCTTGGGGCTCCACTTCCATTGCTGCCGGCTCAGAAATAGTTGGACCTTGAGCCGAGCCTCTTGAACAACAGGCTCGCTCAAGGCCGGGTCAGAAGAGGGAGGCGGCTCCAAAGCGTCGCCCTGGCACTGTACAAGCAAATTTATGAGAAAAGTGATTCAAGAAAAAGTAGTAAAAGGTATATGTACAAGAAGAGAAAAAGCATACCCAATGTTGATCTGGATGTCATCAGGCAGGTGCGCCACGCTCTCATCTGAAGAAGCTGACAGAGATTGGGACTTAGAGACCCGGATTTTGCCAGCAAAACTAGACGAGGATTTGGAGGCACCAATCGTGGAGACAGCTTTACGAAGTGAAGTGTTGTAGGGGATACCTCCACTAAGGGAATCACAGGTTGAGGTAGACCGGGTCTTCCTCTTCTTGTTGGCCTCTTCCTCTTGTTCCTGTGGTTGCTCTTCAGGTTGAGATTTGTTCATCACATAATTATAGAAGCGAGAGTGTGGCACCTTTGCAATTGCGGCACGAGTTCTTTTGGAACTCGGAGGTTGAGCAGGAGGAGGTTGAGCAGCTTTCTGACCCGGCATTTCAACAGCATCCGGGTCATCTTGTCCTGAGAGAGAAGTTGGCGAGTTATCAGTAGAAGGGTTCATTTGAACCGGGTCATTGTCAATCAGTTCAATAAAGAGCCGGCCAATAGAGTCTAGCTCACCATCATCTTCATTGTCTTTGTCGTCTCTGTTTCCTCATCGTCAGAAGAAGAAATAGAGGTGAAATCTACAGACCACCATGCTTGGTCCTATTCAAGGAAAAAGTAGAGAGTTAAGAATTATGATAAGTGGTTAGTTGCTTTGAAACAAAGGAGCAAGGTTGGAAAATTACTGAAGGTGGCAGGTTCTTAGCACTAAAAGGGGCAAGCCCGGTCAGTGCAATCTTTTCCTTGGTCTCGCCAAGAAGTTGCTTGGCGTTCTTCACCAGTTGCTCATCAGTGAGAGTGATCTCAGAGTATCGCATATCATCAGTTGGCTCACCAGTGTATTCATGGAAAAGCCGGGTCCTGATTGAGAGTGGCTGGATAAACCACCAACCCAGCACTTGACGAGGTCAGTCCGGCCAAGCCGTGGGCAAGCACACGTTCATTGGGAGACCCCAAGAGGAAGGTATGAAGCAGTGCAGCAGCAAGTTTTCTCTCAGTAAGATACCAAGGTTGTCAGATCCAGTAGGAGTCAAAGGCACCTCTGAAGGTTGTTGGTGGCGCCGTTTACTTGATCACCAACGTGGAACCAGCACACAACACAATCAAATACTTTGCCCAACGAACAGTGAGGTTGTCAATCTCACCGGCTTGCTGTAACAAAGGATTAAACGTATGGTGTGGAAAATAGTGTTTAATTGCAGAGAGTGAAAAGGAACAATGATTCCAGTTGGTTGTATTATCAGTGTAAAGGATGGACCGGTGTCCACAGTTTACTAGTGGTGTCTCTCCATAAAAGATACTAACATGCTGGTAAACAAATTACAGCTGGGCAATTGATGAATAGAGAGCGCATGACAATGCATATAATGACAGAGATGACTACTATGATATTTCCATTGGGCATTACACAAGATACATAGACCGTTGTCCAACAGCATCTATGACTAATAATCCACCTTCAGGTTGACATCCGTGTTTCCCGTTGGTATTAATTGCAAACAATAGATTATTGCATTAAGTAAAGTGCATATGTAAACAATACAATTATCCTTAGACAAAGCATTGCTATTTACCCCTAGTGGCAACAGCACATCCACAACCTTAGACGTTGCTGTTCACTCGCCCAGATTACCGGAGGCATGAACCCACTATCTAGCATAAATACTCCCTCTTGGAGTTACAAGCATCTACTTGGCCAAAGCATCTACTAGTAACAGAAAGCATGCAAGATCATAAAAAACATATAAATAGATTGAATCAACTTGATCATAGTATCAATATTCATCGGATCCCAGCAAACACAACATGTAGCATTACAATAAGATGATCTTGATCATTATAGGCAGCTCACAAGATCTAAACATGATAGCACAAGGAGGAGAGACAACCATCTAGCTACTGCTAATGGACCCGTAATCCAAGGATGAACTACTCATGCATCACTCGGAGGCAGGCATGGTGATGTAGAGCCTCCGGTGATGATTCCCCTCTCCGCAGGGTGCCGGGAAGAGCTTCAGAAACCCTCCCGAACTAGGGTTGACGACAGCGGCGCTACGGAACTTTTCATGGATGGAGGCTCGGGTCTTTTGGGTTTTCTGGACGAAGGCATTATATAGGCGAAAGGGCGGCGTCTGGAGGCACCCGAGGGGGTCACGCCACCCTCCCCGTCGCGGCAGGAGGTGGGGCCGGCGCCGCCCCTGGCGTGTGCTGCCTCCTCGGTCGCCTTCGTCTCTCCTGTGGACTCCGTGTACATGTCGGGAAAATAGAAGGTTCTGTCCAAGTTTCGTCCAATTCCGAGAATATTTCCAGAACAACTTTTCTGGAATACAAAAACAGAAGAAAAAGAACTGGCACTGTGGCATCTTTAATAGGTTAGTACCAGAAAATGCATAAAAATGCTATGAAGTGTATATAATAACATGTAACAATTGGTATAATATCAACATGGAACATCAGAAATTATAGATACGTTTGAGACGTATCAAGCCCCCAAGCTTAGTTCTACTCGTCCTCGAGTAGGTAAAACGATAAAAACAAAATAATTTCTGAGGTGACATGCTACCATCATAATCTTGATCAAATAGTATTGTAAAGCACATGTTATGAATGAAGTTATCCAGGTCAACGGTCTCTAGTTTTGCTAACAAATAGATAATGAGCAAACAACTGAATCATATAAGCAAAAACTTTTCATGAATAGTACTTTCGAGACAAGCATCAAAAAGTTTTGCATAAGAGTTAACTCATAAAGCAATAATTCCAAGTAAAAGTTTTAACCAACACAAAGGAAGATTTAAGTTTCAGCAATTGCTTTCAACTTTCAACATATATATCTCATGGATATTTGTCAACACAAAGCAATATAATAAGTACAATACTTGCATATAAAAAATTGTTGCACCAAAGTTGACACTATTGTTTGCTTCTGAGATAGAAAGAAGTAGGAAAACTGACTCAACATAAAAGTAAAAGAAAGACCCTTCGCAGAGGGAAGCAGGGATTAAATCATGTGATAGAGCTTTTTTTGTTTTGAAATCATATAGAGAGTAAAAATATAAGTTTTGAGAGGTGTATTTAATGTGTCAACGAATCAGAAATGGAAAATACAATATGACCCCTGCCAACCAGACTTTTAGAGCGGCTTCCATGAAGGACGTTATTTCTACCAGCAAGGCAGATCATCCCTCTTTTCTCTTTTGTTCACACAGCAGATATTTCACTGGTATCATTGCTTGTCTGATAAATTAGGGCAAAAATGTGAAGAGAATTAAGTGTTAAAGTTGTAATTAATTGGGACTGGGCACCCCATTTGCCAGCTCTTTTTGCAAAATAATGGATAAGCGATGTATATGCCACTAGTCCGGTGATAAAGTCTGTTTGACAGGTGACATAAAGACATCCACCCCGTCTCATGAGTGATAGACGTCTCCAACGTATCCATAATTTCTGCTGTTCCATGCTTATATTATACCATTTGCTACATGTTTTATATACACTTCGTATCACTTTTATGCATTTTCTGGGACTAACCTATTAACAAGATGCCACAGTGCCAGTTCCCTGTTTTCTGCTGTTTTTGGTTTCAGAAAGTTACTTCTGGAAATATTCTCGGAATTGCACGAAACAAAAGGCCAGTCCCTATTTTTCCAGCACGTACACGGAGTCCGAAGGAGAGACGAAGAGAGCCACGAGGTGGCCAAACCACCAGGTGGCGCGGCTGGGCCCAGCCGCGCCTGGTGTGGTTTGGGCCCCTCGGGGGTCCGCCGACATCGCCCCTTCGCCTATTTATTCCCCGAGACGCGAAAACCCTAAAACACCGAGCCTTTCATCCAGAACATATTCGCTGCCGCCGCCGTCGTCAACCCTAACTCGGGGGGTTCCTGAAGCTCTTCCCGGCACCCTGCCGGAGAGGGGAATCATCACCGGAGGGCTCTACATCGCCATGCCCGCCTCCGGAGTGATGCGTGAGTAGTTCATCCTTGGACTATGGGTCCATAGCAGTAGCTAGATGGTTGTCTTCTCCACTTGTGCCATCATGTTTAGATCTTGTGAGCTGCCTATCATGATCAAGATCATCTTATTGTAATGCTACATGTTGTGTTTGCTGGGATCTGACTTATATTGATACCTATGTGGAGCTGAATATTATATTATCATGTCTATGTCATTTGTGATCTTGCATGCTCTCCGTTACTTGTTGAAGCCTTGGCCACGTGAATACTTGTAACTCCAAGAGGGGGTATTTATGCATGATAGTTGGGTTCAACCTCTATTTAACCTGGGATAGTGACAGCAAGTTCTAAGGTTGTAGATGTGTTGTTGCCACTAGGGGTAAAACAGCAATGCTTTATTCAAGGATGAATGTATTGTTTACATTACGCACATTACTTAATGCAATTGTCTGTTGCTTGCAACTTAATACTGGAAGGGGTACGGATGTTAACCGGAAAGTGGACTATTTAGGCATAGATGCATGCTGGATAGCGGTCTATGTACTTTGTCGTAATGCCCAAATGAATCTCATAGTAGACACCACAGCTCACACATGCATGTTATATGCACTTATCAATTGTCAATTGCCCAGCTGTAATTTGTTTACCCAGCATGTTAGTTATCTTATTGGAGAGACACCACTAGTGAACTGTGGACCCCGGTCCATTCTTTTACATCTGAAATACAATCTACTGCAATCATTGTTCTCTACTGTTTTATGCAAACAAACATCATTTTCCATTCGATACGTTTAACCCTTTGTTTTCAGCAAGCCGGTGAGATTGACAACCTCACTGTTAAGTTGGGGCAAAGTAATTTGATTGTGTTGTGCAGGTTCCACGTTGGCACCGGAATCCCTGGTGTTGCGCCGCACTACACTCCTCACCAACACCTTCGAAGCAAACCTCGTTTTCCTACTGGTCGATTAAACCTTGGTTTCATACTGAGGGAAAACTTACTGCTGCACTCATCATACCTTCCTCTTGGGGTTCCCAACTGACGTGTGACGTACAAGCATTGTTTCTGGCACTATTAACCTAGAGCCACCAACACGTTTTCTGGCGCCGTTGCCGGGGAAAACAGAATTGCTTCTGCAAGGGGAGTCTCTCACACCCAATCTCTTTACTTTGTTATTTGTCTTGCTTAGTTTATTTTTATTTTGTTTTTTTGCTTCTTTATATCAAAAACACAAAAAAATTAGTTACTTGTTTATTTCAGTTTTGTTTTGTTCTTGTCACCATCATGTCTTGTTCCATGCCTGTTGCTATGTCACCTGAGGAATTGATCTTCACTTTTAAACAAGGGAGTGAGGAGAATTTTAAAGAAGCTTGGTCTAGAATTAATGATTCCTTTGGTAAAACTGATCCTAAAATGACTTTAAGTTTGCTTCTCACTAGCTTCTACTTTGGTCTAGCCCTTTGTTATAGATATGCTTTAGATGCTATTGTGGGAGGAGATTTCCTTCACTGTGATGGGGACAAGCTTTTAATGCCATAAAAAAGTTGATTGCAACTTCTAGCTCAACTAATAAATTTGATTCGGCCCTTGTTAGCATCCATGCTAGATTAAACACTCTTGAGACACATATATCTTGTTTAAAGGATGGCTATAATCAAATTCGGGAATATTTTGACTATGTTCCAACAAATTTTGAACCTTCGATGTGGGTCCCTACGGTAAAGGTTGCTATTTGTGGTGAAACCTTTTATGCTCGTTGTGATATTATGTCTGAGTTTTGCCTTATGCCTAAAAGCATTTATGAAACTTTGAATCTTTGGGGACTTGCTGAAGGAGGAGAAGGAATAACTCTTGCTGATAACTCTGTTATATTTCCCGAGGGGATAGCTGAGGGTGTGTTTACACCTTTCTTGGGAGAACGGTGTCCACTGATTATCTTGTTATTGAATGTGCAGGGACAGGACAAATTACACTTGGAAGATCTCTGCTCAAATTAATGGGAGCAACCATAGATGTGGGAAAAGGCACTCTGAATCTTACCTCCACACCAAGGTGCGGCCATGTATTCCCCAAACAAAGAGTAAGTCTAAGGGTAAGAGAGGTAGGCATGGCCCTTGGTATTGATGTCAATGCTCCTCCACTTGACAACACTTGATTTTCACTTTCTGCGCCTAGCTGAAAGGCGTTAAAGAAAAGCGCTTATGGGAGACAACCCATCGTTTTTATTTGCTGTTATTTTTGTTTTCTTTGAGTCAAGGATTTTGTTACTTCTGTAGCAACTCCTTTGTATCTTTATTTTATCGCAATGTTGTGCCAAGTAAAGTTCTATATTGAAAGTTGATGCAAGATTTGGATTTCTGCGCAGTGACAGATTTTTAGCTGTCACGGATTTGAGCTTATCTCCCTGTAGAAAATTCAAAAAATTCTGAGAAAAATCACGCATATTCCTGAGATATGTACGCAACTTTCATTATTTTAGGCCAGATCCATCTGAGCAACTTAAGTGCCTCGAAAAAATTCGTCATTCCAGACTGTTCTGTTTTTGACAGATTCTGCCTTTTGTTTTGCATTCGCTCTTTTACTGTGTTTGTGTGGATTTCTTTGCTCCACAAAGCATTGGTGGCTGTAGCTAATGTCCAGAAGCTTTGGGATTGATTGTATCATTACAGAATATGAGAATTTTTGATTATGCACTAACCCTCTAATGAGAACTGTCTTGAGTTTGGTGTGAAGGAAGTTTTCAAGGATCAAGCGAGAAGGGTGATATTATGTGATCAAGAAGAGTGAAAAGCCTAAGCTTGGGGATGCCCCCGTGGTTCATCCCAACCATATTCAGAGAGACTCAAGCGTCTAAGCTTGGGGATGCCCAAGGCATCCCCTTCTTCATCAACAAACTTATCAGGTCATCTCTAGTGAAACTATATTTTAATTCTTTCACATCTTATGCGCTTTACTTGGAGCGTCTGTGTGTTTTTATTTTTGTTTTTGTTTGAATAAATTCGGATCCTAGCAATCCTTGTGTGGGAGAGAGACACGCTCCGCTTTTTCATGTGAATACTCATGTTCTTCACTTATATTTGTTGAGTATTCTTAACTAGCTACTGCAGTGCTTTTAGCTCCTGTTTTTCATCTCTTCGAGCTGTTAGCACTTGTTTATAAATACTCTCTTGCTGCATTATATTATCATTTGGAGAGTTTATGTTTAAATAAATTTTGGTGTTTGTTTGGAAGAAAGAAAATGCTACATGTAGTAGTTGGTATTGGAAAAGACATATGCATTCTTGTAGATCATTGTCTTGTTTTGATTTGATGCTTTGCAATTGTTTTGAGCTCTCAAGTAGATCATGTTTAAGCTCTTGCATCATGTAGTTAAAGCCTAGTAGTGGAGAACTACCGTAGAGCTTGTTGAGACTTGGGATGCATATTTGTTCTCTCTAAGGTCTAGATATTTTCTGGTAAAATGTTTGAGCAACAAGGAAGACAGTGTAGAGTCTTATAATACTTGCAATATGTTTTTATGTGATTCTTGCTGTACCGGTTTATACTTGTGTTTGCTTCAAACAACCTTGCTAGCCTAAACTCTGTACTGAGAGGGAATGCTTCTCGTGCATCCAAAACTTGAGCCAAAACCCATGCCATTTGTGTCCACCATACCTACCTACTATGTGGTATTTCCTGCCATTCCAAGTAAATATTTCATGTGCTACCTTTAAACTATTCAAAACTTTATTACTCCTTATTTGTGTCAATGTTTTATAGCTCATGAGGAAGTATGTGGTGTTTTATCTTTCAATCTTGTCATTTACTTCTGACAGACTTTCACCTGGACTAGTGGCATATACATCCGCTTATCCAATAATTTGCAAAAAGAGCTGGCAACGGGGTGCCCAGCCCCAATTAATTACAACTTTCATTAATAATTCTCTTCACATGTTTTGCCCTGATTTATCAGTAAGCAACTTAATTTTGCAATAGACACTCCTCCATGGTATGTGAATGTTGGAAGGCACCCGAGGATTCGGTTAGCCATGGCTTGTGTAAGCAAAAGGTTGGGAGGAGTGTCATCTATAAAGAAACTAAAATACATGTGTAAACAAAAGAGAAGAGGGATGATCTACCTTGCTGGTAGAGATAACGTCCTTCATGGGAGCCGCTCTTTGAAAGTCTGGTTGACAAGGGGGTTAGAGTGCCCACTACCATTCGTTGACAACAACAAACACCTCTCAAATACTTATTTTGTGCTCTCTATATGCTTTCGAAAACTTAAAAAGCTCTAGCACATGATTTAATCCCTGCTTCCCTCTGCGAAGGGCCTATCTTTTACTTTATGTTGAGTCAGTTTACCTACTCCTTTCTATCTTAGAAGCAAACACTTGTGTCAACTTTGTGTGCATTGATTCTTACATATTTACTTATTGCACTTGTTATATTGCTTTATGTTGACAACTATCCATGAGATATACATGTTACAAGTTGAAAGCAAATGCTGAAACTTAATCATCCTTTGTGTTGCTTCAATGCCTTTTACTTTGAATCTATTGCTTTATGAGTTACCTCTTATGCAAAACTTTTGATGCTTGTCTTGAAAGTACTATTCATGAAAAGTTTTTGCTTATATGATTCATTGTTTACTCTTTATCTATTTGTTAGCAAACTATAGATCATTGCTTTGAGTCACTTCATTCATGACATGAGCCTTGCAATATATTGATCAAGATTGTGTGAAAGCATGTCTCCTCAGAAATTATTTGTTGTTATCGTTTTACCTACTCGAGGACGAGTAGAACTAAGCTTGGGGATGCTTGATACGTCTCCAACGTATCCATAATTTCTGCTGTTCCATGCTTATATTATACCATTTGCTACATGTTTTATATACACTTCGTATCACTTTTATGCATTTTCTGGGACTAACCTATTAACAAGATGCCACAGTGCCAGTTCCCTGTTTTCTGCTGTTTTTGGTTTCAGAAAGTTACTTCTGGAAATATTCTCGGAATTGCACGAAACAAAAGGCCAGGTCCCTATTTTTCCAGCACGTACACGGAGTCCGAAGGAGAGACGAAGATGCCACGAGGTGGCCAAACCACCAGGTGGCGCGGCTGGGCCCACACCGCGCCTGGTGGTTTGGGCCCCTCGGGGGTCCGCCGACATCGCCCCTTCGCCTATTTATTCCCCGAGACGCGAAAACCCTAAAACACCGAGCCTTTCATCCAGAACATATTCGCTGCCGCCGCCGTCGTCAACCCTAACTCGGGGGGTTCTGAAGCTCTTCCCCGGCACCCTGCCGGAGAGGGGAATCATCACCGGAGGGCTCTACATCGCCATGCCCGCCTCCGGAGTGATGCGTGAGTAGTTCATCCTTGGACTATGGGTCCATAGCAGTAGCTAGATGGTTGTCTTCTCTCCTCACTTGTTGCCATCATGTTTAGTTGAGCTGCCTATCATGATCAAGATCATCTTATTGTAATGCTACATGTTGTGTTTGCTGGGATCTGACTTATATTGATACCTATGTGAGCTGAATATTATATTATCATGTCTATGTCATTTGTGATCTTGCATGCTCTCCGTTACTTGTTGAAGCCTTGGCCACGTGAATACTTGTAACTCCAAGAGGGGTATTTAGCATGATAGTTGGGTTCAACCTCTATTTAACCTGGGATAGTGACAGCAAGTTCTAAGGTTGTAGATGTGTTGTTGCCACTAGGGAAAACACAATGCTTTATTCAAGGATGAATGTATTGTTTACATTACGCACATTACTTAATGCAATTGTCTGTTGCTTGCAACTTAATACTGGAAGGGGTACGGATGTTAACCGGAAAGTGGACTATTAGGCATAGATGCATGCTGATAGCGGTCTATGTACTTTGTCGTAATGCCCAAATGAATCTCATAGTAGACACCACAGCTCACACATGCATGTTATATGCACTTATCAATTGTCAATTGCCCCAGCTGTAATTTGTTTACCCAGCATGTTAGTTATCTTATTGGAGAGACACCACTAGTGAACTGTGGGACCCCGTCCATTCTTTTACATCTGAAATACAATCTACTGCAATCATTGTTCTCTACTGTTTTATGCAAACAAACACATTTCCATTCGATACGTTTAACACCCTTTGTTTTCAGCAAGCCGTGAGATTGACAACCTCACTGTTAAGTTGGGCAAAGTAGTTTGATTGTGTGTGGCAGTTCCACACGTTGGCTACCGGAATCCCGGTGTTGCGCCGCACTACACTCCTCCACCAACAACCTT